>BGNK01001431.1:43291-75754 GCA_003297005.1 Symbiodinium sp. clade A Y106 | reverse complement strand
GTTCATGTACAGGGAGCGGACCCTTACAGTTTCCGCGAGCAGAACGCGGTCATGCATACTGTGTGCTCAGAAATTCTACCAGCTGCCGATCTGGAAGGCTGGCGACCAGTTCTGGCCACCGGTCCAAGGTCCGGGTCTGGTTTTTGGAATGCAAGGGCTGTGCTTTCAGCGCAATTGCCGCATTATTTTGTTGAGTGAATGTTTGTGCCCCCAGCCGTTTTGGTGCACTGTGAACGAGTAAGGAGGGCGCGAGACCGACCGGAGACCATGGC
Source organism: Symbiodinium sp. clade A Y106 (assembly GCA_003297005.1). NCBI lineage: Eukaryota > Dinophyceae > Suessiales > Symbiodiniaceae > Symbiodinium > Symbiodinium sp. clade A. Next base: position 75,482 of record BGNK01001431.1, on the reverse strand, counting down.
GAGCCATGGTGCCGAGGCAAGCAACGAGGGTGCCGCCCCGGCGCTCCGGCTCCAGCTAACCCTCCACCACAGGACTGGGATAGCGATAGCTTTCGGGGACCATTTGAGGGGGGTCTGAGACAGGCCAGCTTCGTGGTTCAGCCGTATGACCCCCTGGAGTACAGCCTAAACAGGATGTGCGATGCAGCTTGATTCGCCTTACGTGCTATGATGTCGGATTTTACGGTGGGGTCCAGGGCATCCAAGAGCCTCGCGCATGCACGGGCATTCACTCTCCCCCACTTGCCTTCCGTAAGCGCAGGCCTCTCATCAGGCTCAACCGTCAAGCGCTCAATGGGGGAAGCGACGACTCACTTATCATACGCATCTTTGCTTACCTGGACTACCCCCGACCACCAAAGTTGAGAGGAATCCGAAAAATCACTCATCAAGCCTGCAATGAGCTGCATCCAATCCTGGAATTCCAACGAGCCTCCAGCTGGATCTGGTGGGGCTAATTTGGGAAAGGCAGTAGTCCCAGTTTTGACCGTCTCAGGTGCATCTTAATACTGGTGAGTTGCTGCGCTTGCAAAGTTTGCAGCTGCTCAACAAAGAGCCATCCCTTCCAGGAGGTGGTGCAAAGGAAGTGGGTGTACCATGCGCTCCCAACTGTGGTGGCGAGCTAGTATGCGAACCCAAACTCCGATCTCCCAAGGCCATGGGCCCTGAAGCACCGCCCGGACTATCACGTGTTTGTGATGTTGTTCTGCACCTCAGTGCGTGCTACACGGAAAAAGTCCCCAACTCTCGTCATGAGCTGGAGCCCTGCAGTAGGGAAACCTTCAACCATCTCAGCTACGGTCGGCAATCCCTGCTGCGATCGCGGGGTAACAAACCTTCAACTTGAGAGTCCCCAGCAACTACTCCCCCTGACAATGTGTCACCACTCACAGTTCCTTGCACGCCAGTGCTGGTCTGTAGACCTGGGCTCCCGCCCGGTGTAACACCAGGCATCTGCACAACATGATGTGCGACATCACCACCCGTGATGGTGGTCGACACTGGTGGCATTCCCTCTGAACCTCCGGACGGCTCATGCTGGTCTATGCCTCCCAGAGCCCCTCCCGTAGCCATGTTGGGTTCAAAGCNTGACTGGCCTTGTGCAGGTGTTGGCGTTAAACCTGGTACCTGTTGCAAACCATCCCTCCCGGGAGGTGGGGATGACTGCTGTGTTGTAGTGCCATAGCCCTGCCCAAGCGTTGGGCTCAAAATCTGCTGGAGCGAACCAGCAGGCTGAGAGGTAGACACAAGTGGAGTAGCTAATTCCCTTGTCCCATACTCCCCAGCACCCGACATGGCTCACTCGAAAGGCGGAGACTTTTCTGCGCAAGCGAACAAGAGAGGACTTTGCTGTTTGGGTTTGGCACCTACAGCTATGGTACATGTGTTTGTTTAAAGGCATACTCAAGGCTCAAACTGTGCATAGCCGAAAGAGCAACGGAGAAGCAAACATGTACACATAGCATGAGCTGCAAAGGTGGCATGCACTTCAGCGATAACAATCAACCTATATACGCCCAAACTCCCTAAACTTCGTGAACCTAAACCCTAAACCCTAAACCCCGTAACCCCGAAGCCCTTCGGGACTCCTCCCGGGCTTCGAAGCACCTCCGCCGAGCTTTGCTCAGGCAAGCGCTTCCCTTGACGAGGCCCGGGCCACTCCCTGGTATACTAGGCGTAGTATAGCACATCGTACTTTGTTGTAGTATATCAAAGGATATAGTATCGCTGAACATAGTAGGCGTGTGTAGGTCGATGTGCATATATACATATATGTCGTTCGTAGTACATTATGTACTGTACAAGAGTGTGTTATAGTACGTATGATACAGCATCTTATGACAGATATCCCAAAACCCTGGGCGTTTGTTTGCTGTGCTCGGCAGCTAGGTCCTGGGATTTGTTCTTCGTTTTGAACCCCGCATGTTCGCCTCTCAAGCCCATTCGGCTGGTGATTTTCAGCTGGCCCTACTTGTAGCACCTAAGCCCTAACCCCCGTTAAACCTCAATCTTGAATGGTCAGAGTTATGCAAGGATGCTGCGGCTTGCACCCGCGTTGCTTTTACGCTTATTGCTGCTGTTTAGGGCTCATCTTGTAGTGGACGGCAAAAGCCGAGGCTTCCATGTGTTGTGACAGGAGGGGCTGCAGCAAGCAAAAGGGATCTGCCTCCTGCCACTGACGAGGCAAAGATTTGACGTAAAATCAAACATGCCCGATTTGCTCACGATCTGTTTCTACCTCCTAGACATACATTGTAACACCTAACACCTTACCTGAAAGACATGCGATGACCTTTCTGAGCAACGAAGGTCTGAAAATCCTATGCAAAATCTTTCTTCCTGCCTCGTCTCAAGAAGGTTTTGCCTTCCAGAACTCAAGTTTTCTGGTTTATGCCGGCCACATCTTGTGCCACATTGGTATTGCTGGATCGTCGGTGTTCAGGCCGAAGTTCTTTGAAGGATCTGCCGATCCCGGAAGATTCACCCTAACACGGCACAGCCTCATAAGATTCAGATACTATGGTATATCATAGTTTACTTTGGCATATCATAGTGTGTTGTATATGTTATAGTATAGTTCAGTATTTTATCACAAAGTATTATAGTATATCATAGAATCATAGTTATATATAGTATATTTTAGTATATTATAGTATATTGTAGTATGAAATGGTATATTACGGTATATTATAGTACATTATAGTACATCAAAGTAGATTATAGAAAACAATTCTACGTTATGGCACATTATAGTCAGCTGTTGGAGGTCCTGGTGCCTCTTCGAGCTCTTGCAGACCATGAACCTCGAGCGGCAGAGGAGCGCCTGTCCCACGAACGGGTGAAACTCCCGGCCTCCCTGAAGTTTTTGGCACCCTTAAAGGACCCTAAACCCTAAACCGTGAGGAACCCTGCAGGATCCCTTCAAAATACCCTTAGAGGAAACCCTACACCTGTAGTGAAGGTCCACTTCGAGGCATGAAGGAAACCTAAACCCCCGGTATCCTTTGGCCTTATGAAGCCCATGAAGCCCGGTGGGAGAAGCCCTTAAACGAACCCTTAAAGGAACCCTTAAGGGTTCCTTTAAGGCATCCCGGTATGGGGGTCCTTCAAGGGCTCCGTTAAAGGGGCTTTAAGCCCTAAACCGCGTCAGACCCAACTTCCACGGCCTCCGCTTCGCCACGAACACCGGGGTTTTGAACCTGGGCCAGTCGACCACAGAAGTGGCAACCTGTCTGCATTGAGCGTTTGGAGGTTGAGGGTTCTGGGTTCAGGGCTGTTAGGGTTCAGGGTTTTCAGAGGTTAGGATTGTCAGTTCTGGGTTTCCCGTTTGGGGTCGATGGATTAGCCAAACGTCGGCGCTTTGGTGTTTGAGAGTTTCGTGCATACTGATGTGACCCAGGCCCCAGTGCTTTATTTCAACTATTACTGCTGTTTGTTATTTGTTGTTATGATTGTTACTGCTATGTCCACTGCTATGAGTATGTGGCTGTGGTCGCTGTGGCTGTGGTTCTTAATTCCGTGCTCGTCTGCTATTCTCATGTACTCGCATCGCTCAGGGATTCACTACAGGCCTGTGTGAGAGCCCCAACGAAGTCATTTATTCCGAAACCTGTTGTAAGTCAAACTTGGGCTACAGATTCCAAAAGCTTCTGGAAAGTAGTCGCCAGAATATCGACCTCATCATATATCATGCAAGCTGTTTCGTAGCTAGTCTGGAATCGTTTTACAGTAGTTCTGACTCAGAAGCTCCTGTGTTTCATACTTCACCTATGACTCTGTTTTGTATCTGCAAGTCCCTGGACTGTCGGGCCGCTAATGATGGCAGAGACGATGGAAGCTTCTCGCGGTTGTTGCGATACTTCACGGTTTGTTTTTTTTTGGTTGCTGTTGTTGATGATAGGGGCAGCGCGCGTAGTGAAGGTGATGCGTGCCAGTGCTCATCATGGTTGTCATGGGCCATGACATTCAACAGTTCATCATGTTCTTGGTCATGAACGTGTTCCTGGTTTGGACGATGTTAGTATTGGTGATGAAGACGATAACGTTGTTGTCGGCCACAAGTGTGACCCTGCCTATGACCGCTGGTTTGCTATGCTGATTGTGAAAATGGTGCTGCTGACCAGGGTCATGCCCGTGGCGGTGATGCCAAGGTCTTAGTTGATGTTCGAGTTAGGATTGACACTGGAGCCGAGGCCATGAACATCGGCAAGAAGCTATCCTCCCTGTCCCTCGAAAATGCGAGTGCGACGCGAGAGCAGGAGTCGGAGTCGGATGGGCTGAAACGTGTGAAAGTGATTCGTCTTGGTTTCGTTTCGGGCACTTACTGTTGCGGTCCTGTGGTTGTCATTCGCTCTTAGCACAATCATGGTTATCGCCACTGCTTCTGATGGTTGTTGATGCTATAGTGTTCTATACCGACACTACCAGTCATGCGGTGTCCACATTGCCAGGGATACTGCCAACTCGGGCCACCACATCCCGGTCATACTGTTAGGTAAGTTGTTTCCGTCCTGCGTTAGCAACCCCGGCACCGATGAACGTGGGGCCGCCAGTTCGTGGTAAAAGCACCAGCAGTCATGTTTGTCACACAGACAGCATGACACGAGCAACAACAAAACAATCACTCAGCTCTGTTTGTATATACATGGAACATCCAGAGTGCCATTGTCCATGGTTATCATCACTTCATGCACCAGAATGACCACCAGTGGCATCCTCACCATCTTTCGGACCTGACACGTTCATCGTCACTGTCGAGGTCTGCCTCGTGATCTTCGCCTTGCTCATCAGAAAAGAACCCAGTGCGCCTTTCGACATCCTTTGGAACGACACTGTGACGAGCAGGTCAACGCCAAAAAGCCACAGGCCAATATGGCCGAATACTTAAACCAGAGATTGCGGGAGCATTTCATTTTACTTACACCACGGAACCCTAAGGGACAGTATTCCCAATTATTCAAGCTTCTACATGGCCTTGTGCAAGCTCTTGCATGCATAGGCCCTACTTCGAGACCTTCGTAGAGCCCCAGCCTTCAAGTCGTAGCCTGTAGAGCTCTGACTGCTGATTCCCTTACAGTCTCCATTTTTTCTGATGTGTCCTGCAAGATGCCCCAAAAAGAACCCCAGTCTGATAGCGACTCAGAGCCCTGGCAGATCTCCCTGTCGCCTCTAAGCAGCCAAGCAGCTTTCTACGCTTCTCCACAGGATCGAACGCAGATCCAGGAGCTGATCCTCAAGGAGCCAAAGCTGCGTGTGCTCCAGCCTCTCCGTGAGATTCGGATAGGGGATGTGGGAGAGGGGGACAGGGCGAAAGAGTTGCGGAGTTGGGGCTTTGTAGGCTTTTTTCAATCGCCATGACCATCACCATGGTCATCGTCTGCTATTAATATGATTGTTATTGTTATTGATAGCAATACTAGTACGGTTACTGTTACTATTACTATTACCATTGCCGTTACTATTACTATTACCATTGCCATTTCTATTACTATTATTACTATTATTACTATTACTAGTACCTTTACTATTACTATTATTATTTCCATTGCTACTACTATTACTAGTACTATTAGCAGCCATTAGCAGTAGTGGCATTATCATCAATTTGATTATGATTGGTTTACATTGTTTTGTTGTTCTTACACCACCGCAGTGATCATCATGCTTCCTCCTCAAATCGAGCCCTGGCCCCTAGCAGGAGCGGAAGAGCTGGGACGGGATCAACGGCGAGCTCCGCAAGCACATCAAAGAAGCCTTAGGCGACGAGGGCTCTGGGCAGTGGGATATGGGTCTCAAAGTGGTGTATTTGCCAAGCCGGCGAATATCCCTTCCGAATTGAGCAGCACCGCTGGTTCTGACAACGCAGTCAACTGACAGTAGACGTTTTCCGAGCGAGGAAGGATGATGCCAAATCTTCTAGCAGTCTTAGCAACGACAGAGGGACAAGAAGGCTCAGATGTTGATTACTCAACCAGTCCCTCAAACCGTACTTGTAGCCGTCCGAAGCTGTGAATCCGGAAATGAGGTGTATGCCGGGACCACGTCGACCGGAGCTTTCAGGACATCTTCCACAAGCTCGAGCACGGGAGCAATAACCAAGTGAGTATGCGCGAAGCCTCATTGTAGCTTCTGCGACGGGCTGTACAAGGCTTCTGGAAATGGGTGGGATGCTTACGATTTATGGACTCTTCTACACACACGAGATACGGCTTGACAGGTTCTGATCTTATCAGCTCCGCGGCAGAGGAGCTGTGACCGAGCAGCAGCAGCAGCAGGAGGAGCGGGAGGAGGAGGACCAGCACTCGCAGTAGCAGGAGCAGGACAGGAGCAGGAGCCGCCATAGGAACAGGAGAAGTATCCGTAGCCGTAGCCCCTAGGCGTAGCCTTGGCAGTAGCAGTGTAGCCATAGCCACAGCAGTGGCAGTACCAGTAGTGCCAGTAGTGCCAGTGGTTCCAGTAGTTCCGGTAGTTCCAGTTGTGACTCGACTCCCCACTGATGCCAGAGGCGCAGCCATACCTGCGATTTTGCATGGTACCGCCCTTGTTGCCAGTTGTCCCTGTCCCTGCCAGAAGTGCCAGTAGTACCAGTAGTGGCAGTAGTACCAGTAGAGTACCAGTAGTACCAGTACCAGGAGTCATAGTAGTAGTAGTAGTATTGGTAGTAGTAGTAGTAGTAGCAGTAGTAGTAGTAGCAGTAGTAGTCGTAGTGGTAGTGGTAGTGCTAGTGCTAGTGCTAGTGCTAGTGCTAGTGGTAGTGGTAGTGGCAGTGGTAGCGGTAGTGGTAGTGGTAGTGGTGGTAGTGGTAGTAGTGGTAGTAGCAGCAGCAGGAGGAGTAGTAGTAGTAGGAGAAGTGGTAGTAGTGGCAGTAGCAGCAGTAGCAGCAGGAGCAAGAGTAGTAGTACTCGTAGTGGTGGTGGTGGCAGGTAGGCAGGTAGGTAGGTAGGTAGGTAGGGAAATAGGAGTAGACTCTGTAGACGTAGCAGCGGGGCTTTGGCTTCAACAGGGAGTGACGGTTTAGGGATGCTAGGGTTAACGGTTCAGGGCAGTAGTTGCCCCGAAGCCATGGAAATTTTAAATTCGGCTCTGCCGTCTTCGCCCTCGCGAGCAAAGGGCCCTCGCGAGCAAAGGACTGCTGATGCCAAACTCCCAGAAGCCGAGCTCTGCATCCCAACACACCACGCAGCTGAAGATCCCCGACGGAACTTCACTTTTCTTGGTCGTTATTTGGACCTACCATGAGCAAATCCGACTTTCCCAGCAGACCTTGCGCCGCGAGCCCCTACGGATTGCACCGGTGCGCCGGTGGAGCGCCGCACGATCAAGAGGTCGTGGTTTGCCGATGCAAGAAAATGTCGCTTCGCCCAGCCCGGGGACTTGGAAACTGACCCTCCGTGGGCATGGAGACCACTACCGCTGAACCAAAACTGTCAACAGATACATGAATACATATAATATATATATATATATACACGTACACATACACATACACATACACATACACGTACACATATTCATACACATATTCATACACATATTCATACACATACATGTACATATACATATACATATACAAATACATATATATATATATATATATATATATATATATGGATATATATATACATACATATACACATACATATACATATACATGTGTATATATATATAAGCAACGTGAATGCAAGCATCGTTGCAAATAAAGAGCAAAGTTCAAGTACACATATGAACATGCTAAAAAAACGAGCTTACACCCTAGACCCCTGAACCCTGAGCGGGGCCGAACGCCAACAAGGCGGTGTCTGACAGAGTCGGATATCTGAAGATTCAGTGTGCCCTGCTGTGCACCACGCCTTTGAGAGTCTGCCAAGCAGTTTGGCTGTCGGGAATTCCCTTTCCGAGGGTTCCCTTTTGCCGGGTTCCCTTGCGAGGCCTGTCGTGGAGTGGAAAGGTCAGTTGCTTTTCGTTTATGACGGCCCCCGACCACCCAGAGGAGCCAGTCAAGGAAGATACCCCTTCCTTCAGCCCGAAATCCTAAACTTCCTAAACCCTAAGGCCCTAAACCCTAAGCCCCTGATTCCAAATCCCCAAAGCTTCATGGTAGCTTTTACCGTAACCCGTCTGGCATAATCCCTTCATCGCCACACTGACAGTGACCCTTATTGAAGGTCCTCTGCATCCGACGCAAGGTCTCTGCGAGAGGGGGTCCCCTCTTTTGCCACGGAGCGCTCTCCCTCGAGCGCCGTGCGCCGGGGCGCTGGCAAAGCCAAGGTCCTGCGCTGCAGAGTGCCGCAGATCAGGCAAAAAAGAGTGACTTCAGGGTTCAGTGTTTGGGGTTTAAGGATAGGGTTTGGGAGATTATGAGGTTTTTTTTTTCAATTGCACGCCGTCCTCGAGGCAGCTTGGAGACAGAAGCAAGCCGGGGAGGCCCTGGGAGTCAAGCAGCCTCGGGCACACATGTACTATTCTATTCTATTCTGTTACGTTTTTTCCTGTTTATGTTGTGTCATGTTATGTTATGTTACTTTATGATGTACTGTATTGTATCGTGCTTTATTGTCTCGTCTTGTACTGTACTGCATTGTATTGTATCATGTGGTCTTGCATTATACTTCACTATACAATTACAATAAGCCCTGCACCCGTCAGATTCAAATCTATTTACTTCTGTGAATCTGTTGTTGTTGTTGTTATCACTATTGTTAGTCTTGTTGTTATCCTTGTTGTTTTCATTGATGGTCTTGTCATCGCTGTTGTTCTTATGGTTATTGTTTGTATTGCTATTCTTATTGTTATGACTCAGGTATGAGTATTCTTATGGTTGGTCGGAATCTGAATCTTTTTCTTGTCATTATTCTTGTTGTTTCTGTTCTTGTTCTTGTTCTTATTATCGTTATTGTTCTTGTCCTTGTTCTTGTCGTCCTGGTTGTTGCTGTTGTTCTTGGTTGTGATTGTGGTTAGTCTTATTATCATGGTGTTTCTTGTTGTTGCTAATACTGCTTACGCTTACTATTGGTGTCAGTATCATTGCTGCAAGTATTGGTATCATGATCATAATGCATATTATCAGCCTCGAATCCTCCTGAATTATGGTGACTTGGCTGGCTCAAATTCAGGAATCTGAGAGATTTTCAGACTTAGCAAAGCCATGCACTCCTGCCCACCTCGATGTTTAGCCTTGCTCTATCTGGACAAGACTGGACATGTTCGATGGTTTATCTATGTCGCTTTACCTGGCCGATAACCGCACGTCAGTGACTTGAGCAGTACGCCGGCCTTACAGAGCCATACCTTGACCCCAACCCGTAGCTCCTGCTTTGCTGCCTCCAGCTGTGGCCGTGGAAGGCTCGGGCATCCCCGCGGGGTTGCGTTAAAGGCGATTGCTCCCGCAAGGATACGAAGGAGGACCATCATCTTGAACAGCCGTCTGGTAGGCAACGGCAAAGCATCAACTGCTCGGGATGTTACTGCAGGCCCTAAACTGTAGATGGGTTTGAGGCTCAGGCCTCTTGAATCATTGAAAGGCCCCGCGAGGGAAGCTGCCTGCTTCTGCCTGCTTCTTTCCTTTCTGCGAACACGCGAGAGGCCAAGCTCCAAACTCAGATCCTTGAACACATAATATAGAATGGGGTTTCATTGTATACTATACAATTATGATAATATGGAACTCCCAAAGTAGCATAGGTAATCATTAAGGCCTCTATATTACTCTTTCCGTGGTTTCAGTCTTCTACCCCCACAGGATCGAACGGCTTCGAGAGCCCAATGGAGTCCACCGCCCAGGCAGACAGGGCTTGTTTGGTCAAGGGTCTGAAGTCCAATAAAGCACGTCATGTATCCGAGAAACCGACGACCGTGACGACGACTTCTGCTAGTATTAATAACTCCCAGAATGATGTACAATAGAAGAGAACTAGTAATCTTAGCGTTCATAATACCACCACGAGCAACAGGACAGGCAGAACGAGCATATTAGCAGCAGCAGGAAGACAGTAAGAAGATGCCGGTTCATGAGATCAACAGTGTCACAACATAAGAATGCACACAGATGCAACGATCGTGGTACTTTTCCGCAGGCAGTCTGGTATGGTACTAATTGCTGGTATGCTGGTCTAGGAACAGAATTCTTTGAGTGCAGCGATCGTAGTACTTTTCTCCAATAGGGTCGCACAATGTTAGTATAGCAATCAGTGGTACAACGGTGCAGAGAGCTCTGGATACTTGGCACTCTGGCTGTTGTTTTCCGCTATCTGCAGCAAGTTCAACCTGTTGTGTAACTGTGACGGCTACACTGAGTGTGGTACTGAAACAATGTTCAATGCTGGTGATGGATATACCGGCGCCTGCAATGTGACCCCCTTTTGCAACACAAGAAAGGAACTTCTATCGTCCTGCACATGGTCACCTTTTCCTCACCAATAGACTCTAAAGCGAACATTGCCAACCCCAGTCCCGTTCCGGCCTCAAACGCCTAAACCCCTAAACACCCTCAATCCCCTGAGCGAGCCCCCTATAAGCCCCCCATCCCCCCCAACCCCCGGAAGCCGCTAAGCCTTAAACTCTATACACCCTAAGCCCTAAGCCCCTGAACACCTTAAAGCCTAAGGAGCCCTATATAAACTCTAAAGCCCCCAGCACTCGACAAGGAGGAAGCGGGTGAGCCAGAGGTGCTTCCTGTTTGCGGGCTTCAATGCTCTTGGGGTTTTGTGCGTCATCCCGGGGTCAAGCACAGAGGTGGGAGTGTTGGTGGTCGTCGTAGTGTACGCAGTGCCACCTCTACTGCCACGACGTTGCCGCCATCAAACTCCGTCGTAGCTGCTATGGCGACACCTGGCAGAATCCCGAGCCCCAAGCCAAAACATCATTGCGCAAAGGAGCCCAAAACCCTCTTATAATTATTAAGGCCCTCATTTTACCCAAGAGAGCACCCTTCACCAGGAGACGGTCGCCACGACCGGATTCCTCGCACCGGCCTCATCAGAGCTGTTGCGCATGGTTCTCCCATATATGCCCTTTCGGAATTCTCTCTCCGAGACCTTGAGCTTGCAAGGACTATACACTCTGCACATTTTCGGGACCACGGACAGTCGCGATGTTCAGGGCTTGGGGCTTCAGGAACGGGAGTGCGTTGGTCTGGTGCTTGAAGCGGACAGTGGGAGGTGCAGAGTCAACTTTGCAGACCCCTTAACGCCAAACCCTAGCGTCCTGGCTGTTGAAGCCTCTCGCAGACCTTCGGGCCTTCGGGCTACGCAGAAAAGGAGCTTAAACAAAGAAACTAGCGCAAAGCCCAACATGTTCACATCGGCCGGGACCCTTGGAGAAGCCCCGCCACCCTGAACCCTCCTCCGTAAACCCCTAAACCCTAAACCCATCTGCACTTTAAACAAAAGGAGCATCTTTCCGACATTTGACGGTAGAGAAAAGGAGCGGGAGGGGGAGAACAAAACGTCCAAAGCTGTACCAAAGCGTCCCTGGTCATCGTTCCGCAGCAGGCGGAGAAGCCTGAGGCGCAGGCGGCTGAAGGAAGCCCCAAGGCTGGGGTTTGGGATTTTTAGGATCACAGGATTGCTAGGATTTATGGGATCTAGGGCCCACCGGGGTTTAGTGTTACCTTTTCTTTGTCAAGGCCCGTTTCTTCCTGCTTAGTCGGAACGCCACAACGGTGGAGATAGACCAGTCAGGAGTTCTCGACGCGTTTGGGATTTCGGGTTTAGGACAGTCAGAATAGGGATTTCATAGCTCTTCTTATCGGGCCGTCGAAGGGTTTTTTACAGGATTTAACGCGGATTGTTGAAGCCTGTTAAAAGCGAGGTTGAGAACTATCAAGCGTTCCGACAATCCAGCATCGAACGAAAGAAGGACACACATCCCCTAAATCCCGAACATCCCAATAAGTGTATCTAAATCTTCACTCCCAAACCCTAAACCTGCTGAGCCCTAAACCCCAAATCCCAAAAGCCTACCCTACGTAATCAGCATCGTGATCTCCGACACAGGCCGCCAGTGCAGCAAGCGAGACCGGCGAACCACGAGCAGGCCGACCTTAACCTACCAAAATCTTGCTTTTTGTAGGGTCCTCATAACTTCTATATAAGGGTTCCTAATAAGAACCTTTAAAAATAGGTGATGGCAGGTTATATGTGTATATGTACATATGTACATATGTATATGTATATATACACACATATATATATGTATATATGTATATATGTATATAGGTAGGTATATAGTTATATAGGTATATAGGTATATAGGTATATAGGTATATAGGTATATAGGTATATAGGCATATAGGTATATAGGAATATATGTATATAGGAATATATGTATATATGTATATATGTATATATGTACAGCTATATGTGGCAGTCTCTGTGAGTTCTCGGCATGGCTTGGCAGGCTCGTCTACAACCGGTCCTGAACCTGAAGGCGCTGGAGCCAAGGTTTTTCGGATTTCGGATAGTTCATAAGAATCAAGATGTCACATGATACGATAATGCAGTGTACTATGGTATTCTATAAATGTTTAATATACTATAGTATAGTATCATATACCATGCTATAACATACTATAGCGTACTACAATATACTAGGGGTATATTACAACATACTTTAATCTAGTAGACTAAACTAATACAACACTATACAGTAACCTACTATAAGACATTGTATCTTACTAAAAACAGCATAGTCAGGACCCCGCGGTCCTTGACGATGATGAATGACGATGATAACAAATATGACGGCGAAGATGACGATGAGGGTGATGATGACTGCAAAGATTCTGATGATGTTGTTGATGGTGTGAAGAAGAAGATTTTTGGGATGTTTATGCTGATGTCTTTTTTTGAAGATGCTTCTTATGCTGCTGCTGGTGGCGTTCATCGCAGGCTCTGATGGGTCGGGTGGTGGTGGTGGTGTGGTGGTGGTGTGGTGGTGGTGGTGGTGGTGTTGTTGTTGTTGGTGGTGGTGGTGGTGGTGTAGACGATGCTATTGTCGACGCTTCTTGTGTCTGTGGTAGTGCTTGTGCTTGGTTTGGAGGTGGTGGCAGCGATTCTCTTTGTGATGGTTGTTGTGGTATGATGGCAGCAGTGCGAGGGAAAGAAGAGATCCGATGCTGACGATTTAATGTTCTTTAAGGGCTGAACTCCAGAACCCTCCTCAAGGCTGGAAATCTATATGTTAAACCCGCTGAACTTGTTGTCTTCGTTATTGGTGGTGATGGTCTTGATGGTGATTGGTGATGGTGATGCTACTGATGCTGGTGTTGGTGGTGGTTGTGTTTTAGTGGGGTGCTGACGACGGTGTTGATCTTGAAGGCACAGAGTTCCTGACTTTGGTCGTGACAGATGGCGGCGTTGGTGATGAGGTTCATGATGGTGATCGCGATGATTATGATTATGCTGCTGCCACTGCTGCTCAGAATGAGGATGATGATGCTGCTGCTCACGAGAAGATCGTGATTATGACTGGGAAGATATTGGTGACAGTGACGGTGGTGCGATGACGATGGCGCTAAGGCCTGCTCAGGGCTTGATGGTGAAAGGGGTCCTAGTCCTGGTTGCTTCCTCTGCAGGTCTTGTTGCTGCACAGTGCAGCAGGGAGCAGTTGTAACTGCGGCAGCAGAGTACTCAATGCTCCAGTGGGCTTAGCTTGAAGCACTCGCCAACGCATGAACTGACTAAGCTTTTCCCAACCTCGCGGCAGAGCCTGGAACCTACCTCAGAAAGAGTCTTTCTTCGCTGTCGCTTGGACGATGGCAAGCTTTCGTATGCCAGAGGAGTCCGAACAGCATGCTGCTACATGGATGGTCTTCAAGGCATCCAAGACCATCTGGGGTGGTGACCTTGCGCCCTACGTTGAGAAGGACCTCGCAGAGATCGCCAAGACGATCGCCAAGTATGAAGCGGTCACTTAGGGGCCGAGTAGCACACATGTAACCGCTCTTTTGGGTACATACCAAACGCTATCACTACCATACCTTCAAAAACCCATAGGTTGGCCTTGTTTTTGGGGCTGGGGTGCTCAGCCCCTAAGGTCAAAGTTCTCGTCGCAGCAAAGGATCGCCCGAGGCTCAGCCGACTCGTGGAGGGCGCGGAAAACCTGGAGGTGGGGAGGGAGAGGGAGAGGGGGGGGGCTCTGTGCTCTTCGGGTGGTTTCCGGCAAAGTTTGTGAAGGAACCTCACCCTACACCCTACACCCTAAGGCATAAACCCTACAGGCCCTAAAGGCCCTAAACCCTAATCCTCAGCCCTGTGAAGCCTCAGGTGCTTGAAGCAGAAGCGGACGACCTTTGGGTCCGTGACTCGGGTCCCGTTTTCACCGTCAGCGAAGCCGGCGAACTCCGGGCCGTGAAGTTCAACTTCAACGGTTGGGGCAAGAAGCAGAGGCATGCTTTGGATAACCAGCTTGCAAAGAAGATCGCTGATCTGGCTGGCGTCGAGCTTGTCACGTCTTCTCTTGTGTTGGAGGGTGGTGGTATCGAGGTCGATGGGGATGGAACTGCCATAATCACGGAGAGCTGCGTACTGAACGGCAACCGCAACCCAGGTGTGACGAAAGACGCTGCCGAGACTGAGTTAAAGTCCCTTCTGGGCCTGCAGAAGATCATCTGGTTGCCCGGAATTGCCGGAAAGGACATCACAGACGGGCACACAGACTTCTACGCACGCTTCGTGAAGCCCGGCACCGTGGTGGCGGCGCTTGATCCCGACCCTCGGTCCTTCGACAAGGCCGTGACGGAGAAGCACCTGGCTCTCCTACAGGAGGCAACTGATGCAAAAGGCCGGAAGATCGAGGTAGTTGTTCTTCCTGTGCCACGTAAGGTAAGGAGGAAATCGGAAGACTTTGCTGCTGGCTACGTGAACTTTTACGTCACGAACGGAGCTGTTCTGGTCCCTGAGTTCGGTGATCCCGTTGCAGATGCGCAGGCGATGAAACTGCTGCAGCGATTGTTTACGGGGAGAGTAGTGGAGCAACTGAATATCGACAATGTGGCAGAGGGTGGCGGGGGAATCCACTGCGTGACCCAGCAGCAACCCGCAGGAGTCTCATGAGCGCCCGTAGGAAGTAGTCTTTGTGGCTTTCGTTCATGGTGGTGTTATAGTAGGGTTTCGGGCGTTCTTGTGCGTGGTTTAAGGATCAGGGATCCGTTTCAGCTGTGTTCCTGACCAGCCCGAGCTCGCTCGACTGCCGGTGCATGCTCGCATCTCACCGCCCCAAAAGGATTCTTGCAGCATGCTGGGCAGTGGAACTTGGTGAAAGGAGGTTCGGAGGGGAGTGTTTTGTGAACCCGCAACAGAAGGACGCACAGCTGTGGCCGACAGCTTAAACAAACAAACACAAGACATCTCAATTGAAGAAAGGAAGAAGGCTGGAGCCATCCGAGGTTTCCGTTGAAGCAGCTGTTTGGAAGGGATGCTGTAGAGGGCTCCGAAAACCCTCCCAGCTCTCCGACGCCATCCGATGCCCTGACTCTGAAGGCACCGAATCGGGAGGTCACCTGAACATCGATGCGCCGGCCTTTGTGCCAAAGGAGGAGCTCCGGAAAGCTCCATGTAGGCCAAGCCCCCGTGAAGAAAGACCAGTACGGTGTCGATGCAATTGATGCAAGCTCATGTGGACAGCGTTTAGGCTTAAGGGGTCCATCAGGGAGTTCTGGTTGCCAGTTGGTTTTCGCGGGTCGAGCTGCTTAACTGGGGGGTTGGGTAAGTCGTGAGGCCGTCGAAAACACTCAAGCTGAAGCTGCTTGGTTTGGCAATGCCGTGGGATGTTGGTGTTTCAGGGTCGACGTCCCTAACTCAAACTTGTGTTGATCATGCCGATGGCGAGAAGAGCTCGCCACTAGCAAGGCATCCCTGACTTGCATGACGACAGACGAAGTGCTTAGAATCAGGTGGCATCCGTAGCAGCGTAGCATGTAAAGCCTGAGTCCTTCGCTGCCCACAAGCCTGAGGCCCGAATCCGTAGAGGCTGCATAAACCTCGCCGCCCCAAGAAGGCAAGAGTATACTATAACGATGACATCATAGAGTATAGCAAACTCTACTGCAATATGCACTGATGAGCTAAGTCTTTCAATTCTGACTGTTTCTGCTTGCTGTCGTGCGATCGATTGGCGGAAGGAGGGCCCCGATGTGGCGGACTTGTTCCCGCCTCAGATCTACGGGCTCACGGGCTCGCAAATTGTGGCTGCAAGTTCTGAGCCTCAACTCCCCCAAGCCCTAAGAAGAAGATCCTTCCAGCCCCCGAAGAACACAGTAAGCCCTAAACCCTAAGAAGAACATCGTCGACCGAAGGCTTTAGAGGCTGGAGCCACGGCAGGGACTTCCTCTTTCCCACCTCGATGAGAGGACCGAGGACTGTACTTTTCGAAATCCTCAACCCAACGCCAAAATCCAAGCCCTAAACCCTAAACCCACAAACCAACATCAAGCCTTCGACCCTAAAGCGCTAGACCCTAAGCACTAACCGCAACGTCAAGACCGCCTCATCCGAATCGGTGCCTTCGGCGCCCTCTCGCACCCCTCGCCTCCCCAGGCTTCCAAACCATCACAGGGCCCGTCTTCGACAGTTCTACCAGGCTAGGGCAGTCCTGGGGGGTGTCCGAGGTTTATGTTTCTTACCATTTTTTTGGGAGTGAAGGTCAAGTTTTCGAGTTCTAAACCTTATGGGTGTCAATGTGCCCAAGCCGCACCCACCTGGAGGCATACAATGGGACCTACTGCGGCTACTACGCATCTTGGCCTCTTTATCCAGCCTACAGCTGTGCTTGTGTGTATTCTTAGCATTAGAGTATATACACCTACATCAGGCGTGCTTCTCTACATGATTGTTGCATTTCGGTGCTCCCAGATAGGATGTCATGCTTTGAATACAAACTCTTGAACGCAACCCCCCGACTTTGCAAACGCACCTGAATATGCATGGTACGCCTGGGCGAGTGTGCACTTATTGCATATGTATATATATATACATATATATATATATATATATTGGTATACATATATATATACATATATATGTATGTATGTATGTATACATATAAATAAATATAAATATATACATATATATATGTATATATCTGTATATAAACACATACATGCCTGCCTGCCTGCCTGCCTGCATGCATGCATGCATGCATGCAGGCGTACATGCACGCACGCACACACACACATATATATATATGTATATTATGTAATTAAATATTTACATATAATCATATAGAATTATATATATATACTACTTATATATAATTCTATATAATTATATATATATATATACATACATACATACATACATACATACATGTATACACATGCGCATGCACAGACGCATACGCATACGCAAGTGCATACGCATAGACATCTCTCTCTCTCTATATATATATACACATGCATGTATGCATGCATTCACTCCCGGTAGGAGCCCTTGATCTTGCTTCAAAGTCTGAGGCCTGTATGCATTCATGTATGTACGGTATGTCTGTGCAAACACACCCTCACCGACAAGAAAGAACGGCAGACAGCCGGGCAGGCAGGCAGTCAGGCAGGCAGGCAGACAGGCAGACAGACAAGCAGTCAGACAGTCACACACACAGACGCACAGACACACAGACACACAGATGCTAAGACAAAGGCAGACGCACGGACACACGGAAACAACGACACATAGACACACGCACACACAGACACCCACAGACACCGACAGTAACACAAACACACAGACACACAGACACGCACAGAACTGACACAGATGTACAGACACACAGACACAGGCACGTAACACTGCGGACACAGACACAGAGCCACACTAGAGATGTGTGTATACATAAACGTACATAATTACAAATGTGTTTATACATATACATTTACATACATGCATATATACATATATATATATAAATAACGCAGACATACATATCTATCTGCAAACGCACAAGTTCGCCCGCACTCACACACCGTTGTTGCTGCTGCGGCTCGGTGGATGCCAACCCCAGAGCCTCTGAACCGCAGTGTGTACGTTCACAGTTGCATCCCTAAACCCTTGTTGGATTTTTGTTGGGGTGGGGGGGGGGGGGGGGGGGGNNGGGCGTGGTCTATATATATATATATACACACATGTATATGTATCTATGTCTCTATGTATATATGTATGTGTGCAACGTATGTATATACGTCTATATGTCTATATGTCTACATGTCGACATGTATACATCTAAACATCTCTATATCTATATATTTATATATCTGTATATCTATATATCTGTATGTCTATATATTTACATATCTGTATATCTATATATCTACATGTCTATATATCTCTATATACATACATACATATATATATATGTACCTACATATATATATATGTAGCTCCCTCTCACTCTCTCTCTCTCTCTGTTTGTCCCTCTCTGTCTCTGTTTCTCCGAACTTCTCTGCTGTGCGGTAAGTAGGGAAGCCCTTTGCTTCATGGATTGCCTCGGCCTCGGGTAGCCGGACTGTCCGGCTTGCCTGTGCAGAGTGTACGAGTCCCAGGGTTCACACAGCACAGAGATCCTACCGTCGACCGTCCCACAGCGCAATGCCCAAGTGCGTTGAGTCAGCGAACCGTGGAGTCTCACGAATGCACTCACGGCAAGCGCGGCGTTGTCTCGGCGACATTGCCGCAAGCACCCCCCCTTGTATGAGCGCAGTTATGCTACTGGCTACTGTTGCCCAGTCTCTGACGCAGCAACCTGCCACTCGGAGACGCTAAGGTGGGCACACTGAAGAGCTTCAACGTGCGAAACGGCTACGGCTTCTTAGAGCCCCTCGCTCGCATCGGCTTCGAGGCATACCTCCAGGGTCTGAGGATCGAATTACCGTTTCGAGAGCCCTTCATAGTACCATGTTTCTTTTTTTGAATCCTTTATCGCACTCTTTAGTCTTTTTACAGGACCCTAAGAGGACCTTACAGGTTCGGCCTTCAACCCCGAAGTTGCAGCCAGCCCCTATCCTTGAAGCTCTTTAGGCAAGAGCCTCGTAGCCTTATAGAGCCCTTTTATGGTATGCCTTGGGTAATTTTTATGGGATCTTTCTAGAAGCTTTTAGGTTCTTCACCACTGGGAGGTTCATGGGTGCTTATAAGTGGGGTTACAAGTTTTCCTACTTATAACCCTACTTATAACTACCCATGAACCTCCAAGTAGAGCCCCCGGAAGCTTCCCGCCATGGGCTCTGAGGTGCCGACAAGCTAAGCAGGACTGGGGTGTGGACGCATCTCTTCTGCAAGATGTGCCGGTGTCGATGAGGGAGTTTCTTATTTTGTATCCTTCTATTTAGGGTACTCTAACTAGGGGAGTTTCCGAAAATTAGGGTACCTTATTTTGGGTCCTTATGATAAGTATCCTTCTATTTAGGGTACCATACTAGGGTCCCCTAGTTTTGGAAGCCCCCATAAGGGGGCCCCTGCGGTGCTTAGGGGGCCCCTGGGGTCTTCGGTTTGGGGCTTCCATTGCCGCTGGGGATATGCAAGATGTTCGGGGAGGCTCGTAAGCAGCGGAACATAACTCTTTCGTCCGACTGGAGTGTCAGAAAGATCCTTGTAACAAGGACGCCTGATTGCAAGTTGCCCGTTGGTTGTGAGAGACTTAGGTTTTTATCCACAAGAACAACGTGCAGACCCCGTGGTTCCTGGGGCAGGCGCCCGTTCGGGGACGGACGTCTTCTGAGCTTCCTGATTCAAGCGTTGTGTCCGATTACTTGACGGATCACGGGGCTTTCAGAAGCCCAAAGGGCCAGATCCTAGACTCCGTCCTGTCTGCAACCTTCAATCTCTGAAGGAAGCCCTGAACCTTAAGCCAACAAAAGTCTGAGTATTATCCCCTTTTTGTCCCCATTATACCTACTACTATGGTATAAGATACCAGATTTACTGAGGTCATATCCCGTTATTATAAACACCCGAAAGCCGAAACCCGGCGTTCTTCCAAACTCGAAAAGGCCAACCCGCTGCCCCAAACCTCTCGAAATCCGGAAGCCCTCGAAGCTGTTGTCTTAAGGCCACCCTTTCGGTTCAGGGTGTGGACCCCAAAAAAGCTGTGGAGACAACACAAGCAGAAAAAACAAACACCAAACCCCGCGAAGCACATCCACAACCCCACCCTCCTTTCAACAAAAAGCAAACACGCCAAACAGCAAATCCAATACCCAAGCCCCAAGCCCTGAAGCCTAAGCTCCAAACATCCCCAAACACTAAATTATGGCTGCCTTAAGAATTGGAGTAGGGTTTTACGAAATACTGCGATATAGTTTATACGAAGGAGCCCTCAGGAATAGTACAGAACCCCTCTCAACCCCGAAACCCTGACTCCCTGCCCCCTAAACCTTAAACCCTGCCCCCTAAACCCTAAACCCTGAACCCTAAACCCCAAACCCTAAACCCTTAAACCCTGAACCCTGAACGCTTAAACCCTGAACCCTGAACCCTAAACCCTAACACAAGTGCTCTCTTGACACTTGCAAACCCTAAACCCTCTGAAGAAGAACGTCAGCCGAGCCCTGACTCCCTGCCGCCTAAACCCTAAACCCTGAACCCTAAACCCTAAACCCTAAACCCTCTGAACAAGAACGTCAGCCGAGCCCTGCTCCCTGGCCAGCCCGTGGAGTTCGCGGTGCAGGTGAACACGAGGGGCCAGCCTCAGGCTTCGGCTCTGAAAGGTTTGAAAAAGGGGCTTCCGGTTTGGGGTTTGGGGTTTAGGGTTTTTGGGTTTTTGGGTTTTGGGTTTTGTTTGGGGTTCAGGGTTTAGGGTTCAGGGTTTAGGGTTTTGGGTTTTGTTTGGGGTTCAGGGTTCAGGGTTTAGGGTTTTTGGGTTTTGGGTTTTGTTTGGGGTTCAGGGTTTAGGGTTTTGGGTTTTGTTTGGGGGGCTTTGGCAGCTGAAAGGTGTACCTTGTAAAACGGTTTGGGGTTCAGGGTTTAGGGTTTTGGGGTTTTGGGTTTTGTTTGGGGTTCAGGGTTTAGGGTTTTGGGCTTTGTTTGGGGTTTGGGGTTCAGGGTTTGGGGTTTAGGGTTTTGGGTTTTGTTTGGGGTTTGGGGTTCAGGGTTTGGGGTTTAGGGTTTTGGGTTTAGGTTTGGGGGGGCTTTGGGGGAAATTGCGTTTCAGGTTTGGGATTTAGGGTTTACGGCATAGTTTGTAGGAATTCTATACATGGGCTACTACAAGAGATTCGACAGGAGTTGCTGCTAAAGGGATACTACGAGGTTTGCCATTAGGGGTCGTTTTATACAACATACGTACTTTCATATATAAATATATATATATATGTATGTATATATATATACACATGTATATAATGTTTTTTCGTTTAATTAATACAGTGTAATCATCAGAAAAAATTAAGAGCCCCGGAGGATTGCCGGGTTGCAGGTCCCGATTGTTCCATCATTTGTCTTGCTTGGCTGCGTTATTGTGTTTTGAGGCATACGATTGCCTCTGGCTGCCGCGGCTGCTCCCGCAGGGCAACAAGGCGCTTCTGCTACAGTTTGGCCCCTTGCACCCCACGCTGCAAGGGTGCTGGGTGATGGGCAGCTTCGTTGTTTGGGGGAGTCTTGAACCGCAATTTTGGAGAACCTTGAAATCTGAGTCCTCACCCGATTGCACTTCCGAGGATGCGCAACCCAGAGCAACATTTCGGTGTCCACGCCTTTCCTTGGTCCGTCGGTCTTGTGACTTTTTGGGGCAGCAGCATGCACGAGAAGGGTTCACCCGTAGAGTGTCAGCCGAGGCCCAAAAAGGTTTAGGGTTTAGGGGTTTGGGGTTTAGGGTGGGGTGTATGGGTTTAGGGTTAGAGGCTCTATCCCGGGTTCAGGGTTTCTGGATTTGGTTTAGGGCTGTTGAGCTCTATCCCTAAGCCCCGCATTCCGCAAAGCCCTGGAGGTGACTCCGGGCACTGTGCCGGGTCCCCAGGGAGAGCTGGCGGGTTCAAGGGCTGAGTTTATTGTTTCTCAGCAGGTTTTAGCAAGGGTTTCACAGGGTTGAATTTTTTGTTTAAAACGCGGGTTTTAATGGGATTTGTCAGGGGTTTCTACGAGGTTTTGTTCGTACCTGTAGCTTTATCGCGGTGGATCAGCTATCACTGAGGAGTATGGATAGCATGCTGCGAGCAAGACAGGGCCATTGACACCGGGGCAGGTTTGGGTGTAAGTCTACTTGGAGGTTCATGGCTGGTTATAAGTGGGGTTATAAGTCCCTTAATATAGGTTATAACTATAGTTATCCTACTTATAACCCTACTTAGACCTAACCATGAACCTCCAAGTGGGGTACCAAGACCTGGCACCGAGGCGTCCACTAGGGCCATACAAAGGCCCTAAACGCTGAGATGCAGAGCCTCCCAAACCAGAGCGAACCCTCACGGCAGTTAGCACCAAAGAAGCCTAAACCATACAAACCTACACTCTAAAAAAGCCCAAGCCCTAAACCTTAAACCCTAAATCCCGAAACCCTAAACCCTAAACTCTAAAACGCCCAACCTCTAAAGCACCCTGAAGCTCCGAACCCGAAGCCAAAACTGCAAAACCCAAGCTGCAGGCCAGCGCTGCCAGGAGCAGGCCAAGAACTTCAAGAGACTACTAATGTAAGAACCTGATGTAGAAACCTTGGGCCGGTACTAGGGTTCATAGTATTTTGGGGTTATAGTCCCAGGGTTTCTTAATCAGGTTTCTACACGATAGGGCCTAAATAATTACCAGTACTGTACCATTTTGGGGGCTCCTTTTTAGGATGAAAGTATCATATACCCCAAAACCCCCAATTCTAATTATTAGGGTCTCTTTCAGAGGGCTTCAGGATTTCCGGCTACCCTACAGCCCAAACCCCTAAGCCCGTTCATGGTGATTCAAGGCTTTCTCTGGACGGCCTCTACTGCCTTAGTTTAGGTCCTGAGGTGCCCAGGCCGAGCCGGAAATTTAACCCTTAAGCCCCTGCCGAAAGCCCAATGAGTCCCACGTCTCTCCACCCCACTTCCCAAAGTAAAGTCCCGCTCTTGAAGCGCCTAGAATCTAATGCGAAAGCCTCCAAACCAGAAAACTCCTCCAGAACAGCGCCTGGTGACTTAGGTGCGTGTGTGGTCCTAACTGCAAACCCCAAGCCGGACACCCCCCCCCGATCCCCGAAGCCTGCTATGCAGCCTTGTACTCCCTACTTTGGAGGTTCATGATTAGCCATAAAGGTAGGGATTTTCTGTCGGATACTGTAAGGTTTAACCCATCTTAAGGGACGTATAGCCCCACGTAGAACTACCTGTGAACCTTCAAAGTAGCCAACCTTATGAAGCACCATCACATCTGTCTCCCTTTAACCAAGATCAGATAAGATCTCTTAATAGGAAGACCAAGGCGTTATATCATCTTTTGCTACCCTACCCCCAACACCCCGAAGCCCTAAGACCCCTAAGCCCTAAGACCCTAAAGCCTAAACCCCTAAGCCCCAAAAACCCCAAAGCCCTAAGACCCCTAAGCCCCAAAACTCCAAAGGCCCTAAGACCCCTAAGCCCCAAAAACCCCAAAGCCCTAAGACCCCTAAGCCCCAAGACCCGAAATGTACGTTTGCTGGCGCCTTGCCAGGCCCCTACTCTGCAGGCAGCTCCTCCTCAACAGCCCTCGCGCCTCTCCTGGAAACCCCCCTTATCAGGGTTTAGGGTTTAGGGTTCAGGGTTTAGGGTTTAGGGTATCTGTAAGATGGCGGGGCTTTGGGGGGGTTTAGGAGCCCAAGAGCAAAAACAGCCCTGAACCTTTTGGCTTTAGGGCTTTTGGCTATTGGTTTAAGGCGCGTTTTGAAAGTTGAGGGCTCTATCCAAAGTGGCTTGCAAAAAGGGCCTTTCTCAAGGCATTTCCTGGATCTATATCCAGGCCTTAGGCTGACTACTGTGGAGGCTTCAAAGGTTAGGATACTGTACTGTCTTGAGGGTATGTTCTGGTGAAGTCATAGATGGCAAAGGCTAGACATGTAAGGGGATATGATAGTTATGATTGACATCGTTGTTGTTCAACATTCAGAATTCCATACTAGGTCTACGGTTTTGGAGTTCGAACGTCAGGTTTCGGGTCAGGTTGAGGGATTACCTTTAAGCCCTTACCAAGCCCAAATCCCTCCGCCCCGAACTTTGACTCCTTCGAAACCGAAGCCGAAACGCTCTGAGCTTTTAAAAGGGTATATGAAGGGGGAGAGTCGAGCTGAAAACGAGATCATAATAATCAGTGCTAGTATAGCTTTGCTACAACATACCCCGCCGCCCTTGTCGAACCGCTACGGCCCCGAAAAGCTAGGCCGCGCCACCCAGGCACTAGTCGACGAGCGGAAGCCGCCCCAGCCGAAGGTGCCGAAGATGCCCGGGAACCCGAGGGTTGGGGTCAGGGAACCCGAGGGTTTTATCATGGCTTTAAAGGTTTAAAGGAAGAAGCCCGCAATGCAAAGCACACAAATGCCAGCGGCAACAGCAGCAGTGATGTTGATAGCAATAGAAACAGCAGAGAGCAGTATCATCTGCAACCAGTAGAAGCAATTGGCACAACCGCATCGCACCAAACATGACGTTCGTCAGCACGGCAATCATCTGGTGTTACAACACAGAAAGCCCTGCTTCCAACAGCAACCCGAAATTTAAAACCAGCTGTTGCCCCCCCCTCCCCCCTTGGCCAAAATCCAACCCTTGTAGAACATTGCAAAACCTAGTTACCAAAATTACTCCTTAGGGTTCATAATTATAACTAGACTATAAAGGAGCCCCAAACCCTATTCTAATTATTAAGGCCCCTACATTTACATTAAACCCTAAGCCCCAAACCCTAAGCCCTAGACCCTAAACCGTTAACCCCTAACCCCTAAACCCCTAAACCCCTAAACCCCTAAACCCCTAAACCCCCAAAGCCCCCAAAACCCTAAACCCCTAAACCCCTAAACCCCTAAACCCCTAAACCCCTAAACCCCTAAACCCCTAAACCCCCAAACCCCTATCCCCTAAACCCCAATTCTTGCGGACCCTCGCCCAGGTCTGACGAGCCCCGTCGCCTCGGCACTTTGAAGTCCGGCGCCCACCGCGGGACAGTACTATAAAAGGCCTCAATAATTAGAATAGGGTTCCTTTAAGGGTTCCGTTAAAGGGGTCTATAAGGGCTACTATAAGGGCTACTATAAGGATTTAGTATAGGGGCCTTAACAATTAAAATCGGGTTCCTTTAAGGGTTTCTTTGAAGGGGTCCAAAAGGGCTACTGCTACCATAAGGATTTAGTAGTTCCTTTAAGGGTTCCGTTAAAGGGGTCCAAAAGGGCTACCATAAGGGCTACTATTAGGATTTAGTATGGGGGCCTTAATAATTAGCATCGGGTTCCTTTCCGGGTTCTTTAAAGGGTGCTATAAGGGATCTATAGTAGGGCAGGGGTCTATGGTATAGGGGCCTTTATACTTACCTATACTATTTTGGGGGTTCCAAGTATAATATGGTCCCTTGAGTATTTCCAGAAGAGTAGGGGGCTACCGAAAGGTCATCAGACAGGCTACCATAAAGGATAGTAGAAAGGGTTCTGCGCGGCGGGGGGCTTCCGTGCGGTTTCTGTTTGTTTGGGAACATTTGCGATATTGTGGTAATATAGGTTTGGGTTGCAGGATCATGCGGGAAATGTGACGGCGGTTCAAGACATGATTCGGAGTGTTGAGTTGAAGTTCGACTTAGAGGACTCAGAGTTCCCTGCAGCTGCAAATTCTGGATGAAGGGCAGGGGCTAGCTAGATCGACATCGATGACGATACGATGAGTTTTTTTTGGTGTTGGTGACGGTTACGACGCTGCTGCTGTCCATGATGGTACGTCAACATCCGCGGAACCATAGTCTTCATCAGCATCGCCATCACCACCGTCACCAACGGTACCATCCTGTCATCGTCGCGATCACGATCACCAACAGAAAGCATCGCACTCGCCATGGTCACCACCGCCATCAGCGACAACATCATCCTCGTCGTGGTCGTCGTCAGCAGTACCGGCACCGCCATCAGGATCTGCCCCAGCATCATCTCCATCATCCTCGTCGTCACCATCAGCAACACCACCCGTCATCAACAGCATATCCTCGCCCTCGTCATCCTCATCCTCTCTGTTCTCGTCATCATCCTCACCATCCGCCTCCACATCGCCGTCACCATCACCAGCAACAGCATGCTTACGTTGACGATGGTGGAGACATGGAGGTGGCGATGGTGATGCTTATGATGCTGATGGCGGGTGTTGCTGCCTACGATGAGGCATTGAGGCTGTGGATGACGGTTCTGGTGCCGGTGATGCTGATGGTACTGATGCGGTGAGCGTGGCAACCGTTTGCAGATGTAAAGCCCTTTGCCGATCAACTGCCCAAGGAGCTTCTCTCAGACACATGGCCTCGAGCTTGGCAAATCCTCGGAGCGCCAATTGGGGCTGTAGGGTTATGTTCATGGAGTTGCCCTTCTGGTTCGGCTTCAAGCTTACTTCCACGTCTTGACTAAGTTGAAAAGAAGAGTATAGAAGCGTGAGATTCCTTGGCGTCCTTCTTGAGCCCTCTTCTTCCTTAACATTAAAAAGCCCCTGCATTACACCACCCACCTGCCCGAGACGGGTGAACCAGTCGGGTCAGGGGGGTTCACGGGTGTAGTGTTGAGGAGTTTAAGGCTTTAGATCTTAGGGTTCAGGGCTGGGGGGGACCGGGGAGGGGGGTGTGCCGGACCCCTCTCCACACTCCTAAGCCCCCCATCACCCACCCCAAAGGCCCCCCACAAGGCCCCAAAGAGCACAGCCAAGGGGCCAAGCCCTAAGCCTCGAAGTGTTGAATCCGAACACTTTTTTCGTGGCTTTCGAGCTTGAGCAGCTGGGCTCTGCGATCAGGGGATATGGATATCCTAAGGAGGGCCGCGCAGCGATACTTAGTCCCAAACCCTACAAACTTGAGTTTATTGACCGTCAACCTTCAAGGTAGTCCTCAAGTAGGCGGAAGTCTTCGACGAATTTCAGGTTGAGTGTGTCGTGGCAATGTTCAAGGCCCTTAGCCTCATCGCCGCTGTATGACGATACTTTGTTATAGTATCTCGCACAACCGTATTCCAGTTATTCGGACCCGAACGATTGATCTACAGGCCGTCACATGGCGAGCTCTGACGATTACCGAAGGTTGAAGCAGGTGCACTGGCCTTGCCCCATCGTGAACATGGCAACAAGCACGCAAGCGCTTTATGTGTGATCATGTAGCTTGAAGGTTTGATGCTGCTCATATTGCTGGCTACATGCCATCATAAATTATAAAGACTTCGAGCTGTACGAGGTTCAACTTGTTTTTCAATGATCTTTGGAGTTATCCTTTGTCGTCTTGGTCAGTGTTCTCGTGCCACAAAGTGCGCGTACATATTCGAAACAGGCCACAGCAGTTCCACCTGACATGCCTGCGCTCCAGCTCAGCGCAAGCGCATGAAAGCAGTGCTGCGAAGGTCGGATTGCTCTTAGCTCGTCCTGGTGAGGACACCAAATCAAGAGTCCCGATACCACGGTCGCTGAGGTTATGGCTTCGTCGAGTGCGGTGAGACCAAGGCCGCAGCTAGCTCAGCCAGCTACGTCACCTTAACACCCAAACTGCTTTCGCCGCGTCGGCTCCAGTGTCATCCTCAGCGGAGAGGGATGGGGGAAGCAGGCAAGTTGGTTGCGGCGCAGCATAATGGAAGATATGTTATGGTACTCTGCCGCGCTACGTATAGTGCACAGTGCACTGGAATCATCGGCGCTTGCAGCCCAAGTGGCTTAGCGAGACAGTCGCGTGCCGACCAAGTCCTATTCGCGGGACGTGTACCTGGACAAGACGCAGATGCGCGAGAATTGTTCGAAGCTGAGTTCTTTGTTGGAGCCTGTGTGCTTCGCTGTGTTGTTGGAGCTCTTTGTTGTGGCCAAGCCCGAAACCCAAAGCCCTAAACTCAGGGCCTGAGCAACTCCACCAGCAAAGCAGCAAAGCCCACGGCCAGGGCCGCACAGAAAGACAGCGTAGGCAGAAGAGTCCATGCTTCACCGCTGTTTTCAACTGCATGGCGCCCCACCGCTACCACTAGGAAACAGCCAATGACCTATAGGTGGAGTTTTACGCATGAAGATGTCCTGGACCAGGGAGCCACACTGCAAGCTACTGCCATACATGTCAACAGCAATACGTACCCAAACCCTAAAGCCCTCCCAAAGCCTAAAGCCCCAAACATCCCAAACCATCAAGCCCCAAAGCCCCTAAACCCTAAACCCTAAGCCCTAAGCCCTAAAGCCCCTGCCCTGCTAAGCTGCGTGGCAATGGGGTCAGCTCCTCGAGTTCTCCGTGTCTTTGAACGATCGCGGGCACCCGCAGGCACGGCATCGCGTTGATCAGGCAGAGAATCAGGAACCTAATGCCATACCATACTTGTGTTCACAAAATATTGTCATAGTAGTGGTAGGTGCAATCAATACAGATTCTGCGGTGTGGGCTTTAGGAGTTTAGGATTCGAGCGCCGAACTTGAGAGCCTCTATTATAACTATGTAACGTGTACCAAAACCTTGTTAAAATCATTAGGGACCGATGTTAACCCCTATATCAGCCCCGATATCCAAGCCTTAAACACCCTGAACCAGGATGCCCGAAAGAGACCCGCCCCGAACGTTTCCCAAGCTCGGTGGGGTCTTGGCGACGGGGAGAAACGGGTGCAGGTCCTTTAAGTTTAGAGCTCAAGCCTTGCGACTTCATGCTTGCTCTGTTTTTGCGGTTTCCGGATTGAGGGTTGTTGAATCTTGACAGTTTAAAGTCCAGAGCAGACTAGCTTACTCAGGTCGTATTGAGAGCTTATTTGGGGCTTTAGGTTTGAGCCGGGCTTGCGCGATTCGGAGAGTAAGCTCCGCCTCAGGCTCAGAATGTGAACTGGGAGCCCGTCCCGCCTGCCTTCGCGCGATTGCGTGGGGAAGGGTGCTTGGGGGGTCATGGAGCTTAGTAACCAGGGTTATATGTAAGGTAACTATGCTTGTAGTCGCCTATAGCCCCATTGAAGGTCCTTCTAACCTTACTTACTAAGTCCCGTGATCCTCCAAGTGCGAGTTTACGATTTGGGTGTCTCCTTCGGCGGCCACAAGCCCACAGCCTAAACCCTAGACCCCAAAGCCTAAACCCGAAACCCGAAACAAACAGCCTAAACTTTGGCTCAGGGTGAATCCCAACCGGGAATGGCAAAGCACCAAAAAACCTCAGATAAACTCACTCTCCTGTTCCCTCCATGTCCCAAAGCACCCTGGATGCTCGCGGGCCAGGATCATGAGCGGCAGCCCATCGAGTGTGCCTGCCTGGAAGAGGATGCTCAAGCTAACGCTAAGAAAGACTTTACTGTGCAGGGCTTTAGAGTACATGGGGGCTTTTTGAGGGGGTTTATATTTCACAGGGCTTAGAGGGTCTTTGGGGTTTTAGAGTTTGAAGCTCGAGCTTTAGCTGCTCTCGGGTTTCTTAGTGGGGTATCGGGCACCTGTTCTTTGAGGACGTACAACGAGAAGACGGTGGATCAGCTGAAGCGCTTGCTGAAGTTGGGGAGCCCGGAGCAGGGCTTGGGTTGCTTCGGGAGCTTGGGTTAGGTCTTACTTGGAGGTTCATGGGTAGTTATAAGCGGGGTTATAAGTCCCTTAATATGGGTTATAGCTATAGTTATCCTACTTATAACCCTACTTATAACTACCCATGAACCTCCAAGTAGGGGCTTCCAGGGGGCTCAGTTGGGGCTAGTATCGGCTAGTAGGGCCCCTTCTTTGTGGTTGAGGGCTTTTGGGAGTTGGGCTTGTCATGCTGGGAGTAGACTCACTCAGAGAGTGTGGCTCAAATCTTATCTGACCATGAGGATGATGGTGCGGATGAGACTGGGATGGTCATAAGAACATGAATCATGATCTCAGGACGGCGAAGGAAATCATCATGATTCGTGCTCTCAGGGACCACGTCCTTAACGTGACGCGGCGCAGCAAACCTGAAGCCAGGAAATGCTCGATACCGAAGCAGATCTTGCAGCGCCCTGCGACACCTGAAACCTGAAGCCGCAAGGCCAGAACCCGAACCCCAGCTCCGAAAACACGAGACCGTGTACCTTAAACCCCCAAACCCCTTCCTAGACCCCAAGCCCCAAATCCACCCGTGCTATAGTGGCTTTAATAAGTACCTATACTATTTTGAGGGTTCCTTATTGTGTTCATAGTATAATGGGCCCCAGAACCCTATTCCAATTGTTATTGCCCTTATAGTACACTCCCCAGGCTGCTGTATGAGAAGAACCCCGAGACGGCCATCGTCTCCGCCATCGATTTGTGCCCCGGCCGTCTTTCTGCTCTGGAGATCCTGAGATCTTCCGTTCCCCCCCCTCCTCCACCGAATTCAGAGTTTGAGGCTGAAAAAAGGGGCCCAGATAATTACCCATACTATTTTATGATATTTAGAGTATAGTGGGCCCCAAAACCCTATTCTGATTATTAGGGCTCCTGTAGTACGCCTTGGAGGTTTAGGCTTCATAAGCTTTAGAAGCTTGCTTAAAGCTCGCAGACAGCCCCATATCCCTGAATCAAGGAACTACACCCGTGAATCAGAACATGAAGCCCCCTAGAATGTTACGTAGAGATGGGTAGAGTTCTTAAGAAACGCATATTGGGCTCTCTACCTAGAAGTCGTGAAATTGCTAGACAGTAGCAGTTTGTATTGGTGGATACCCCTGCGTAAGAACACTGAATGGTAGCGCAGACCCTAACCTGTACCCTCAACTCATAAGCCGTACTACTATCGTACCAGTTCGACGATGCCTAATCCCTTGTCTGCCACGGGCTCCTCTCTGATTGATACAAACGTCGCCCCCAGTGTGCCCAAGCAACACCTGGCGAAGCTTGCATCCAAAGCCGAGCTACGATCCCGAACCCTGGCTACTGCGACGACTGCTTCTACTGATGTCATAGCATAGGGACACTTGCTGCAAGAACCAGATCTCGGACACGCCGAAGCCCGCCGCACCCAACCAAACCCCTGAAGCCTAAAGCCCTGAGCCCTAAACCCTCGAACCCGAAGGCCCTGAACTCAACTCCTAAACCCTACCAGCCCGAAGCTCCGTCTCAAAGCCTAAACCCCTCAACCACGGAACCCCCCCAAGAGCCCGAAAGCCCCGAAATCGGAAAACCCGACGTAACTTCCTGCTAGGCCTCTCATCGCAACCACCTAAACTGAAACCCTACATATTCTAGCAACCCTGTAAGTCCTTAGTAGCTTTATAAACCCTCACCTAAACTGAAACCCTACATATTTTAGCAACCCTATAAGTCCTTACTAGCTTTATAAACCCTCACCTAAACTGAAACCCTACATATTTTCGCAACCCTATAAGTCCTTGCTAGCTTTATAAACCCTCACCTAAACTGAAACCCTACATATTTTAGCAACCCTATAAGTCCTTACTAGCTTTATAAACCCTCACCTAAACTGAAACCCTACATATTTTAGCAACCCTATAAGTCCTTACTAGCTTTATAAACCCTCACCTAAACTGAAACCCTACATATTTTAGCAACCCTATAAGTCCTTACTAGCTTTGTAAACCCTCACCTAAACTGAAACCCTACATATTTTAGCAACCCTATAAGTCCTTACTAGCTTTATAAACCCTCACCTAAACTGAAGCCCTACATATTTTAGCAACCCTATAAGTCCTTACTAGCTTTATAAACCCTCACCTAAACTGAAACCCTACATATTTTAGCAACCCTATAAGTCCTTACTAGCTTTATAAACCCTCACCTAAACTGAAACCCTACATATTTTAGCAACCCTATAAGTCCTTACTAGCTTTATAAACCCTCACCTAAACTGAAACCCTACATATTTTAGCAACCCTATAAGCCCTTACTAGCTTTATAAACCCTCACCTAAACTGAAACCCTACATATTTTAGCAACCCTATAAGTCCTTACTAACTTTATAAACCCTCACCTAAACTGAAACCCTACATATTTTAGCAACCTTATAAGTCCTTACTAGCTTTATAAACCCTCACCTAAACTGAAACCCTACATATTTTAGCAACCCTATAAGTCCTTACTAGCTTTATAAACCCTCACCTAAACTGAAACCCTACATATTT
>BGNK01001431.1:7131-43030 GCA_003297005.1 Symbiodinium sp. clade A Y106 | reverse complement strand
CTCACCTAAACTGAAACCCTACATATTTTAGCAACCCTATAAGTCCTTACTAGCTTTATAAACCCTCACCTAAACTGAAACCCTACATATTTTAGCAACCCTATAAGTCCTTACTAGCTGTATAAACCCTCACCTAAACTGAAACCCTACATATTTTAGCAACCCTATAAGTCCTTACTAGCCTCAGCAACCCTCACCTAAACTGAAACCCTACATATTTTAGCAACCCTATAAGTCCTTATAGTAGCTTTATAAACCCTCACCTAAACTGAAACCCTACATATTTTAGCAACCCTATAAGTCCTTCGTAGCTTTATAAACCCTCACCTAAACTGAAACCCTACATATTCTAGCAACCCTATAAGTCCTTACTAGCTTTATAAACCCTCACCTAAACTGAAACCCTACATATTTTAGCAACCCTATAAGTTTTTCGATCGAAATATTTGGGAGTGGATTTGACTTTGGGTACATATTTTAGCAACCCTATAAGTTTTTCGTAGCTTTATAAACCCTCACCTAAACTGAAACCCTACATATTTTAGCAACGCTTTAAGTCCTTACTAGCTTTATAAACCCTCACCTAAACTGAAACCCTACATATTTTAGCAACCCTAAGCCCTTACTGCCGCCCCCCAAGGCAGGGTGGTTCCAGTGGTCCGGGCTCAGCGGCGCAGCCAGCCCCGGAGGTTCCCCGGGGCGGGGCCCCAAAAGCCGAAAGGGCTTCCATTGCTTAGGGTTTAGGGTTTAGGGTTTGGGGGTTTAGGGTTTAGGGTTTAGGGGTTTAGGGTTTAGGGTTTAGGGGTTTAGGGTTTAGGGTTTAGGGCTTAGGGTTTAGGGTTTGGGGATCTGCAGGGTTTATGACCAGAGCTTCAGACACAGAAGGTCGGCTAAACCCTAAACCCTAAGCCCTAAAGTTGTTTTTTTAATGGGCTCCGGCGGGTTGCCAGGTACGGGCTTCAGATCCTGCTAGAAACGCTTCGATCCTCGGGTTTCCACCAGCACCAGCAGCATCAGCAGCAGCACCTTGTCATCATCGTCATCATCGTCATCATCATCATCATCCTCATATTTGCCACCACCATGATCATAATGGTCATCATTGTCATCAGCATCAACCCTGCGTTGCCATCATCGTTGCCCTTGTGTCGTTGCCGTCGTAATCAGGTTAGGCATGGTTGCTGTCCACACGAGTTGTCATCCTTGCAAGGCCCTAAGGGCTGCTTAGAATCAGGATCCCGGCATTCGGTGTCTAAACTTAAACAGAGTTGATCAGGCACCGCCGGATGCCGACGTGGACTACGTCTTCTTCGTGCAGCTCGGCCAGACTTTGTGACAGAGGATTTGGCCTTGTTTTCGCACGGGCTAGGGTTTTACAAGTAACTAATGATAACTAGTGACGAAGGGGGTACGGCAGGTACAGCAAGCCAAATGCATAAGACCATGGCCTACCTCTATCTACTTTCCCGTAACATGCAGAACGAGCCGGAATGCACCTGGGGCACGCCCACCATGTTTCCTCGACAAGTGCTGGAGCACGGCGCTCATGCTTCCCATCCATAGATTGGCGGGATTCAGGAGGATGTGCGAAGTGCTTTTCCCCAAAGTTGCGGGGGCTCAGAGATTTCGAGGGGCTCCTGTTTTTAGCGGATCCTGGTCGAAGAAATTTCCACACGAGAGCAAAATGCACCACGCTGCAGCCGGCCACGTTTAGGGCAACGTCCTTCCGCGGCTCGCGCACGCACCAATCAATTCCCTTCATCTCCCAGAGCTGTCTCGTTTTTCTCTAGAGTTTCCCCCAACGTGGTTCACTTGAATCGTTGGATCTTGGTAGCAATGTATTGGGTGCAGCAAGGAGGAGAATCCCAAACAATGCAGCTCAAACTCTTGCCCCATTTCTGAGCGAGAGGTCCTGGGGCCGTTAATCCTACTGCTATCGGGACGCGAACATCGTGGATTCAGGTTCTCCTCAACATCTTGTCCATACATAGAGTTTTGGTGGTTGGTCAGTGTCTCGTTTCTTCGCTCATATTCTTATTTCACGGTTTAGGACTGCACTACCACTGCCACCTCCACTTCCACTAAAACCACCGGAGGTTGTGTAAGATATTTGCTAGGATTCTGCAAAATCTGCATGATTAAAAGTCGTCACCGTGCTACTATAATAATAATAATTATTACTACTACTACTACTACTACTTCTGCTTGTACTTGTACTTCTCCTACTACTACGACGACGGCTACAACCACCATTACATGCAGCAGCAATCGCCGTGCCCATGCGAATAGCTGTGACAATAATACCGATGGCACCATCATCTGCGAACTGTGAACCCTCCAACCTAAATCCTCAAGCCGAAAAATCCTGACACCTTAAAAACCAATCCTAAACCCAAACCCCAAACCTCTAGACCCTAAACCCCTAAACCCCTAAACCCCTAAACCCTAAACCCCTAGACCCTAAACCCTAAACCCTAAACCCCTAAACCCTAAACCCTATAAAACCCGAGGACCCTAGGACCAAAAACTCGGATCTTCTTGCCTCAACGCACAAAGAGCTCGAAGCACTCAACTACCCGAGGCTGGATCGTCTGGAGAACAAGGTGGCTTTCTCGGAGTTTAGCGGGTTTAAGGGATTTAGGGTTTAGAGTTTGGGGTTCAGGGTTTGGGGTTGGGGTTTAGGGCATTTCCAGGCATTCTAGATTAGGTTTTCGGCTTGTAGAGTTTGCGGCTTTGAGGAGTACAGCGTCTGGTACAGAAGGTTAAAGGTGCAGGGTTTAGTTCGGGGACAATCCAGGTTGAAAGATTTGAGCCATCGATGGCTCAGGATTTAGGGCCAGGTACGGTGTCCGCAAGCCATTCAGTATAGTTCATTATAGTTCATTATACTTTCTTGTAGTGTATTATAATTGTAATATAGTGTAGTGCATTATAGTTCACAGCGCCCCCCCCACCCTGTTGATTGGCATCTCGTCTGGACACTACGCCGTACCCATGTAATGGTACCCGAACCTGCCTCGCCAGCGCTATTCAGGAGCGAATCCAAAGTAGGCAGTGAAGCTGCAGACCTTCACGCAGCCGGAGCCTGAAGAACAGTATCCCATTAAACCCTAAACCCTAAACCCTAAAGCCCTAAAGCCCTAAAACCCTAAGCCCTATTATAGTATTATCGTCTGTTTAATACACCCGGAGACCCTCACTAGTCGCATCACCCTATGGACCGTACACCCCCTTGAATCCTGAACCCTGGAGTCAAGGTCACCTTGCACTGAAGAAGAAGCCCTGGACCCTAAACCCCAAGCCCTAACCTCATCCCTATTCGGGATATTTTAAGGAGCAAACCCTAAAGCCCTAAACCCGAAGGACCCTAAGGACCCTGAAACAAAGAAACCCACAGCCAAACAGGAGGAGGTCCTCGGAGCCATCAAGGCCCTTCTTGGAGAAATGCCCGGGCGAGGGGATTCCTTTAAAGGGTTCTTATAAAGGGTCTACGAGGCTTACTATAAGGGCTACTAATCAGGGTTTAGTATAGGAGCCTTAATGAATGGGGATTCCGTTGTTTGGGTGCCTCCAAGGGGGGCGGGGGGTAGGCACAGGCTAGGGATACTTGGGGATTCCTTTAAGGGCTCAATTTAAGGTTGTGTATAAGTTAGAAGGCTCGAGAAAATCTATAAGGGTTCCAGAGGGTGTTCCTTCTGGGGTTTGTCTGAGTGTTCATAGGCTCCTTTTGTGGGATCATGGCCTTCCATCCCAATTTGGGGGTTCTCAGCAGTTTTCCCTTTACATGTGATCTCGTATACAGAGACTTTCAAACACGACCTTAACCTATGAGGGTTTAAAGGAAGAACCCACAAACAGCAGGTTAGGGTCGATGTTTTTTGGGTGTTCATGGTGAACATACTCGCCACCCTAAGCCCTAATACAGGGGCCTTAACACTTACCTATACTATTTTGGGGTTTCCTTAGTGTGGTATACCCCGTGACCCTATTCTAGTTATTAGGGCCCCTATATTAAGCCTAGCTCCTCTGAGGACTTCGTGAAGATGCTCTTCATCCTCATGCTCTCCCGAATGCTGAGGTCGAGACCTTATTTGGGGTCCTTATAATAAGGATCCTACTATTTTGGGTACTATAGTAGGGCCCCCCTATTTTCGGAAACCCCCATCTAGGGGCCTAAATAATTACTAGGGCCTGGCGCTTTCGTCTGGGAAGGCTTTCAGGCTCTAGCAAAACGGTGACACGGGCTAGTTGATCAGGATTCTGCCAGGGAAACTTTCGGGTTACTACAAGGATCTACAAGGGCTTTTAGCTTTGACTGGGTTTTCTTGATGGTGCAGGTTTTTCTGGCTCTTTAGGCTGCAAAAGAATCTTTCAACACCCAACACCCTTATCCCACAGTCGAAAAAGCCTCACACCCAAGTCCTAACGCCGAAAATTTATAGCCCCAAAACCCTAAACCCTAAACCCAAAACCCAAAACCCTAAACCCTAAACCCTAAACCGGCCTCAAGCCTCTGAGTCGAAGGGTGCAGCCATCCATGGGACGGGTGGAGCAGCTGGTAGAGTGGTACGAGGCGCACAGTCAGGGGCCAGATGCGCCGTGATGCATGAATAATGTGGTGCTCATTTCCTTAGGGTCATTCTAGCTTGTTGGTGGATTTCCTGTCATTCCCGTTGCATTTGTGTGATTTTTTTCACATTCTTGATGTGGCGCTGGTGCTGGTTCTTCTGCTGGTGCTGGTACCCGTGGTGGCTAGATTCTGGTGTTTCTAGGCGCTCTAAACACTGAGCCTTATAAACCCTATCCCTGGTGCTGTTTCGTGCTGAGGCCATGGCCGGGGGTCTCTGGCGAATTGGGTGCTTGGAGGTTCATGGGTATTTAGAGGAGCAGTTCATGGGTGGTTTTAAGCGGGGTTATGGGGTTTAGTCTTTAGGGTCCTTTGTATAAGGGCGCCGTACTATTTCGGGACCTAAAACGGGACCCTTATTTTGGGAACTTCCCATGTTCCTGGTATAAGTAAATATCCTCTCGTCTCTTAATCGAAGCCCTCCCCTA
This sequence comes from Symbiodinium sp. clade A Y106, assembly GCA_003297005.1. Classification (NCBI taxonomy): domain Eukaryota; class Dinophyceae; order Suessiales; family Symbiodiniaceae; genus Symbiodinium; species Symbiodinium sp. clade A. The sequence goes on along the minus strand of BGNK01001431.1, from coordinate 37,975 downwards.
TTTCAAGGTACGAATCCGGTGTACAAGAGCTCCAACCGTCGCGGAGCGCACGACCAGAGCCGTAGCGCCTTTAGACTCCGAACCGTAAGCCCCGAAACAAAAGAACAGCGGGGCTCAGGACTCTTAAGGGGTTTCAGGGGGGGAGCTCGATCTGCAGAATTTCCGAAAAGGGGTTCTTTTGACCGTCGGGAAGATCGCAGATTGCAAAAGGAGCAGTCAAAGTTGTGTAAATGAGGACTGAATCATCGTGACAACTTGCCCCCAGACCCCTCGCAGTAAATAGCCGCTATTCACTGCGAGGGTAAATAGCCCCAATAATCCTAAACCCTAAACCGTAAAGCCTCAACCCATCATATTTTCAGGTCCATTTCCTCAGGGCTCTTTGGGACAGACTGCCAGCCACAGGCTTTGGCGCAAGCGATTCAAACGAACAGCGAGCCCGTGAAGCAGCATTTCCAGGCCCAATAGTTCTGGCACGTTTTGCAAGGGTTTGTAGGGTTATTTCTTCGGGTTCCCTAGCATGATTTTCTTACGAACCTTCCCAACCTGGGTTAATCATGTATTGGCTTGTTTGTCTTGAGGGGTTTAGGGTCCCGAGGTCCCTTTTGTGTTGGGGNGGGGGGCGGGTCCTAGTAGTCCGGATCCGGTTTAGCGCCAAGAGTAGACCACCCGCACCCAATTGATGTTTAGGAGGTCCTCGATGGAGCGTGCAATCAATTTCTTAAAGGATTGCAGATCAGGGATCCCTTGTTGAAGCGACATTTGTATGCGACTGGCCTGAGTAAGACACGGTGCCGCAGCAGATGCAAGGTACAGGCATTTATGTGAAATAGTTCCGGTTTTCCACCATGTCAGGCGCCAAATGGAGAGGCTTGCTGTAGCTTCGACCTGGCTTCATTTTCTGGCCTCCCACGTCCTTATCCTTGTAGTGAGACCAACTTGACACTGCTGCGACAGGATGTCGTCAAGCAGATCAACACCCACATTCAGAATGCCGCGAAAGACAACGACAACCTGCAGAACGAGGCCGCATTGAGTTTGAGAGAGGGAGGACATGTGCGTGTCTAATGAGTCTAATACTTTCTCTGCCGCGGGACGTGGACCGGAGCATTGCGTCAGGCATTAGGTCGTCTCAGACCGGCACGGACTGCAACTCGCCGCCATGGCTCGTCGCGTGATGTCGCTGATGCTGCTGGCCGCGGCTGTGGTCGCGCTTTGCCGCAGCACGGCTTTCGTGTCTGCGCCCAAGACCACGCCTCGCGCCGACGTCCNACCTACTACGAGGCGTCGACCTCTTCCGACCTGTCTTACCTGCTCTTCTTCACAGCGGCACTGCTTGTGTACCTGGGCAAGACCGCCTTCGACAAGAGTGGCGCCAAGAGCTTGGGCGACGCAGTGAGCAAGTGAAGCTTGGTTTTTGCTGTGGCGAGTTCTTGCTCGAATGCTGCCCGACAGCCGTGCATATACCGCTCTTTTACACCCTAGACAGAGACTTCATGCCAACGTGCGCANGCAGTGAGCAAGTGAAGCTTGGTTTTTGCTGTGGCGAGTTCTTGCTCGAATGCTGCCCGACAGCCGTGCATATACCGCTCTTTTACACCCTAGACAGAGACTTCATGCCAACGTGCGCAAAGCAGCTCGTGACGCCTTGTGGCAGAGTCAACGATGCTAAGAAGGCAGCTGCAAGTGCTGAGGGCTTCGAGAGCTTGTGGACAAGCTGAGCGAGTGACGGAGATGAGTCATACGAGGTCACTTGAGAGCATCTCGTCTTCCTCCGATTTAGGCTTGCAGAACTGTGCCCAGCTGTTGAGTAGGTGCTCTAGGTTGTCAAGAAACGAAAACCATGGCTCGTCGCGTGATGTCGCTGATGCTGCTGGCCGCGGCTGTGGTCGCGCTTTGCCGCAGCACGGCTTTCGTGTCTGCGCCCAAGACCACGCCTCGCGCCGACGTCCTCGCTGCTCNCATGGCTCGTCGCGTGATGTCGCTGATGCTGCTGGCCGCGGCTGTGGTCGCGCTTTGCCGCAGCACGGCTTTCGTGTCTGCGCCCAAGACCACGCCTCGCGCCGACGTCCTCGCTGCTCTGGCACCCATGGTGCTGGGGGCTCAGAAACTAGTGGCATTTGAAAGCATGTTCATGAGAAAGACTTGAAACAAGCATGTATGCGCAAGATGCCCAGGGTCGTCCAGCCCGCCTTCGCTGAAGCCGATCTCCCGTACAACGGCGACTTCGACAACCCCACCTACTACGAGGCGTCGACCTCTTCCGACCTGTCTTACCTGCTCTTCTTCACAGCGGCACTGCTTGTGTACCTGGGCAAGACCGCCTTCGACAAGAGTGGCGCCAAGAGCTTGGGCGANCCTCTTCCGACCTGTCTTACCTGCTCTTCTTCACAGCGGCACTGCTTGTGTACCTGGGCAAGACCGCCTTCGACAAGAGTGGCGCCAAGAGCTTGGGCGATGCAGTGAGCAAGTGAAGCGTGTTTTTACAGTCGTTACAGGCCTGTACTGTGCGGTAGCTCTGGTTGTCGCAAGACTGTCTGTAGCTGCGTGTGCATGCTGCAGCTAGAGCACAAAGCGAATTGCACTGCAATTTCGTCCATGTTCGCTCTCAACACATCTCCCTTGCGAAGGCAAGCCATCAGTGTCTTGAGTGGCGTCTGCCCGCTAGCTGCTGGCTATGACAGCTTGTTCGTGGCTGCAGGCAGGCTCACAGGCTCAAACACTGCCTCAGGACAGGTTCTCTGTAGTGCATAGTCATGGCTCGTCGCGTGATGTCGCTGATGCTGCTGGCCGCGGCTGTGGTCGCGCTTTGCCGCAGCACGGCTTTCGTGTCTGCGCCCAAGACCACGCCTCGCGCCGACGTCCTCGCTGCTCNTCTTCCGACCTGTCTTACCTGCTCTTCTTCACAGCGGCACTGCTTGTGTACCTGGGCAAGACCGCCTTCGACAAGAGTGGCGCCAAGAGCTTGGGCGATGCAGTGAGCAAGTGAAGCTTCGTTTTTGTAACCACCACGTCCGCTGCCAAACACCATGGCAAAGCGGGTGAGTTCAGCGCGATCGGTTCAAAGTTCATGGACCAAAGACTTACCCCCTCGCGCAGAAATCAATGCGTGATCCGAGCCCGCTCCGACGGATGAGCCTTGTGCTGCTGCTGCTGATGATGCTGATGGTGATGATGCTGATGGCGATGATGATGATGATGATTTGTCTGTGGGCCTGCTAGCGATGGTGAAGATAGAGATGTCAGCGATGCTAGTGATAGTGTTTTTTGTGACTGCTCCTGTCACGAGTCACAAGTTCCTGCACTGATAAAGCTGGAGCTGCCGACGGCAGTCTCAGTCTCAGTGTTTCGCGAAGCCCGTGCAATCCTGCAGGCTCTCCAGACCCTGCCTTGCCACTATGGGCTATTAGACCCTAAAGATCCCTATTAGGACCCTATTAAGGGTAGATTAAGGTCTAATAGCCCACAGTGGTGCAAAGGATCATAGTTTTAAGGGTTCTATAAACCGCGAACCCAAGGCCCCAGGCCGTATCTGAATCCCGAGAGCCGCACAGGAAATCAGGGGACGCCTTTTCAGAGCCTTCACTGCGCTGAAGGCCGACTTGACTGATTTACTGATTTGGTTCTTGTTGTTCTAACAGTATTATCCTCTTTGTTCTATCGGGTCTGTACAAGGCATGTATAAGGAGTTTTCAGTTCAGAGGGTTCTAGGGTTTAGGGCTTGCAGTTGGACTGTGGCGTTTTAGGGTCCTTTTCTGCGCGGGTGGAACACGCAGGTTGACTCGGGCGCGTCCACAAGTTCTGTCCTGTGCGATCAGTGGAAGTCTTATTGATTCGACAGTTCGACAGTATGAGGAGAGTAGGAATGAACTGCACGGACAGAGATGACGACGGCGATGGGGATGGCGATGGCGATGGCGATGACGACCACGATGATGATGATGATGACGATGATGATGATGACGCAGTTCTTGCCATTGGATTTAACACCTGCTGCAGAATATGGGGGTTTCAGACAATCAGGGACCCATGCTCTATACCCCTACGTAGTCATAAGAAGCGATGGCCGACTCGACTTCACCGGCATATCCGAAACTCTAAACCCTTTAAAACCCTAGGGAAGCAAATAACTTATACAATTTCTAAACACGTTGTGTTATTTTGCACATTGCGTATCTTCGCCACCACCCGACGACCTAGCACAAGCTTTCAAAGCGAAGTCCCAAACTAGCCACCGCACCACCCTTAAACCCTAAACTCTGAGGGCCCCCACGAATAACCCTAAACCCTAAACCCGGCTCAGGAGAAAGCCCAGCTCCGCTGATTTCCTCGTTTTTTGTGCCGACCTCGGCTGAACCCATCGAGTCATCATGTGGGCAGTTCTCCAAATTAGAGTCCCTTTTAAGGTCCTTGTTATAAGGGTTTTTTTGGGGACGCCAAAAGGGACCCTAATTTTGAGAAGTACCCATGTACATATAAAAACAAACATAGACAGATGCACATTTATACATATACGCATATGCATAAGAAAGTAGAAAGATCAATATGTACATACATGCATACATACGTATTTTGGGTCTTCACCCTTTACAGAGACAGACCGGACAGACCAGACAGACACACAGACGGACGGACGGACAGACAGACGGACAGACAGACCGACAGACAGACAGACAGACACACAGAGACAGACAGACGGACGGAGGGACGGACGGACGGACGGACAGACAGACAGACACACAGACAAAAAGACACGCAGACACACAGACACACAGAGCTTTTTACAGCAACTGAGGCGTGCGCGCACACACACACACACATGCACGTGCTCGTGTGCATGTTGTCCCAAGCTAAAACATAATACACTACTGAACGCCTAAGTTTGAAGACTTAGTTGTCGAGTTTCGGGCTTATAAGGGCTGTACAGTAAAGTCTACGTTTCCTTTGCAAACGTTCTTAGAAGCTATCACCCTGGAGGCTCGACAGCCCTGAACCATTGCTGTCGTTATCATTAGTGTTTTGATGATGCTTGTTGTTACTTGCTAGTGCACTTGCTATTATTGTTGTTATTTTTGTTGTTACTTTCGCAGCACAGTACCGTACCTGTATCATTATACATGTTAGTACGATCATGGCTTTACTTAGTAGTGTATCATTGTTTCTAATACTGCAGCCAGCCCTGGACTCGACACTGCTCTCCTGGTGGTCGGGGTCCAGATTCTGCAAAGAGCCTGATCAATCAGCCCTAAACCTGAAATCAAGAAACGGGCCTGCATACTTAGATGTTCATGGTTAGTTATTAATAGGGTTATAAGTAGGATAGCTATAGTTATAACCCATATTATTAAGGGACTTATAACCCTACTTATAACTACCCATGAACCTCCAAGAAGAGGGCCCGTACAGGTGTGCTTCAGGCTTGACATAGTGGCAATCCGTCACTGGACTTCTCCTCCATCTCATATTCAAGGGGCCTATAGGGGTTACTATAAGGGTTCCCATAAGGGTTATTACAGGGTTTAGGGGTTAGGGTTAGAGGCCGCCGTTTTGGGGAGGCGGTCTGCTCAGCTCCTGCGCCGTTGCAGCAAACTTCGCGCAACATCCCAGCTGAGGCGTAGGCTGGAAGATGTAATGTAGGGCCTTAATAATTAGATCAGGGTTCGCTTTAAAGGGTTCGAGAAGCGATCTATAGCAGGGCGCAAGAATATAGGGGCCAGAATAATCAGAATAGGGTCTTGGGGGCTCCTTACTATAATGTGAGCTCGTGATTAGTAAAGGTCCCCTCAATAGAGCTAAACTCGGCCCGGAACTCAATAATAATAAGGCCCCCTCAATAGAGCTAAACTCGGCCTGCACGTAATAATAAACCCCTCCTCAATAGTCCTAACACCCGTCCCGGTGTTAATTTTTTAAGGTTTAGGTAAACAAGCACTCCTACTACACAGTGACGCCCTGGAAGAGGAGAGACAGCACTACTACTACTGTACTACTGTACTACTGTACTACTACTTACTACTCTACTACTACTGTACTACTACTGTACTACTGTACTACTAACTGTACAACTACTGAGAGCCCCGGCCCCCAAACAATTCTAATTATTAACGCCCCTACAGTAGTTGTGTCTGTGGGTATGTTCCGGACTGAGGAAGCGAGGGTCGAAACATGCGCTGGGAAATTGTCAAGGAGCTTAGGTTAAGGTGACAGACAGCATCTTGCTTGTGATATCCTTGTCTTGAAGGCGCCCAGGGTGGGTTTGGCAGTCTGTGAGGTCCAGGTCGTGAAGATCGGGCCAAGCACGTTACGCAATGCAGCAGGGACAGCGCAGAGGCGCAGGGGCCGTAAAGTTCAGCGTCGCAGCCGAGGAGTTATGCGAGCGGGGAAAGGATCTCCTAACAGCGCCATGGAACGTCGGCAGCATTATACTATACTATATGATACTATACTATACTATATTATACTATAGACTATAATTGTTATACTATATTATACTATATTATACCATATTATACTATATTTTACTATATTATACTATATATTATACTATATATTATACTATATATTATACTATATATTATACCATATTATACTATATTATACTATATCTCAGACTCAGACTCAGGCTCAGGCTCCTCTTCCAATTTCCCTATTCGGTCTCGAGGTCCGGAGGTCGAAGCTTTCTGCGGTCCTTCGTGGGTAAGGGCCCCCTTTAAAGGGATCTGTAGGGGTTCGATAAGGGTATAGGGTTTAGGGTCTACTTGGAGGTTCATGGGTAGTTATAACTGGGGTTATAAGTCCCCTAATATGGGCTATAAGTATAGTTACCCTGCTTCTAACCCTACGGTCCTTCGTGGATACGGGCAGCAGCCAAAAGCTTTAGAGTGTACTGACGTTGCATCTCCGCATCGTGCGTGCAATCACTATAACAGGTCCTTACATAGGGTCTTCAGGGTTTAAGAGGTAGGCCTCGGCAGAGAATGGTGATCCGACGGCTTGCAGCACCGAAGCTCGAAACCGCGAGGGTTTAGGGTTCAGGGGTTTAGGAGTCGTCAGCCGCCTGTCGTCCCTGCTGGTGCAGCGAATGGAGATTTCCGGGTCTGCTAAAGCATGTTCAGTGCACAGTTTACAGGAATCAGAGGCCTACCAGTAGCATGCCCGCGATGATGTGAGGAGTCGGTTATCATTCTAATGGTCGCCACTTTATTTTTCGCACTTCTATCAAGCACGCGTTCAACAGAGTCCAAATCACAGGGCGTCGGTCTACAAGGAGTCTAGGGGTGTAGGCGGTTTAAGGGTGTTGTTGAGGGAAGTTTCACAGAGAAGCTCTGATAAAGCCGATCGTCTCAGCGGCTCTTGAAGCTCTGAGTGCCAAGAACTTCACTGGGCTCCCATTTTTTTGGGGGGCCCCCTCCAAGAATAACCCCCGTTTCACCAATGCTAGGCCCCCACTTCAGTGTTTCTGTGCAGAAACAGCTTTAGCGACCTCAGCCTGAGATCTCGGATCTCGCCCAAGCCGCTGTTGTCCCGGAAGCTCTGCAGTACCCACGGTTCGGGGGGGGGGGGCTTTTACTTTGTCATAGTTGGGTAGCATTTTACATTTTTATGGGTACTTAAACCCAATAAGGAATGAACATGTAATTTTTAATCCGATCCCAACCATGACCTAGTTTAGGGGAACTACAGCAAGGAGCGAGCTGAAGATACTTTTCGGTACGCATGGGGAGCTTCCGGCTGCATTGGCGAAGCACATTCATCGCGGCTTCGCGAATCTTTCCCCCTACTACCTGCAGCGATGAGTCCTCTACTGTACGAGCCCTGAGAGATCATACTTTGGGGCAGTTCTTGGTGGGTACGTGTAGAAATCGAAAGCAGGGATGCCCTCTCTCTGTCGTGTGAGCCGACGTTTCGATTTGATCCAGCACCGCAGAGCCACGGATTCGAGGAGCAGAGGGTACTACAGAAGCATCAAAAGTTAGTAGTACTGTCCGCTGACAGTCCTTGACTGATAAGGATTTCATATAAGTCAAAGTGGCGAAGGACCCCTCGGCATGTTGAGGTTTATGGGGGTGCTTTCGGGGGCTTTTGCTGCATCGCTTCTTTCCCCAAGTATGATGAGCTGAGCTATTGAAGACTGCACCACGTCCAACGCAGACGAACACAACAACCAGGGGCAACCCAGGGCCAAACCAAGGGCCCAGCCCGCCAGCCCCAGGGTCTTCGCGTCAAGGCCTGATGACCATTACCGTTCACTCCTCTTTTGTCATTCAGAGTATTGTTGTATCATTGTCATGCTATTTCAGATGCCTGTCGCCCTTGTCTTGGGCAGGGTGGCCATGCACTGAGGTAGACTTGAAGTAGAGTAGACCACACAAAATGAGACACGATATAAAAGGTCTAGTCAGGTTTCTGGAACAGGCTCTCGAAATCCGCAGGCACAATATACTACGCCCCCCGCTGCAGACTTGAGAATCTTGAGACACAAGCGGGCGAGGCAAAAGGGCAGCATGCAGGCGTCCGCTAGAACGTGGCCTCCGACACCCCCAATACACTAAACCCTATAGAACCGCCACGGAAGCCTTATAGAATCCTTATGGAACCCTTCTAGAACCCCTACAAAAACCCTTGTGGTACCCTCAAAGGACAGCGCCCGGGGTGAGCCTCAGGGGCCTGAACTGGTCACGCCTCCCTAAGCCGTAAACCTTGAAACCCTAAACTCTAGGCCCATAAACCTTAAAGTGCGATGGAGCCGATGCCTTCCATGTACTGGTAGTGGTGTGGGAAGCGAGGAGATGGCGGGAAAGTATTGTCAGAAGAGGTTTTGAGTGGATCCTTAACACAGAAAATTGCAGGGAACTAGACGGCAAAGCTTGCTGATGCTGGCGATGTCAAGAATCATCTAAGTCGTTGCAATTGCAGGAGCTGTTGTTGCTTTAGTTCTACGACCACCAGCAGTTGTTTGCCGTCTGCAACTATCTTTGTCAGTACTATCGTCATGATGACAACACCTGCTATTGCCGCTGCTGCCCGCACTACTGGGTAGTGCCACCACCAGCACCATCATGCTCTTGTTACTGGCACTGCCTTCTTCCTTGCTATGGTGATATTAGGATGAAGAGTCACCTCATTAGTATCAAAGGCGGCATTATCGTTCATGCCATCAGTCTCATCACCACCGCCACCATCACCATATTGATGCACAGCTACCACCACTGCCGCAATCGTCATCATCCTAGTCACCATCGCCTCTGTTGTCGTCGTCTGCTCCATCATCATCATCATCATCATCAGCATCATCATCATCAGCACCAGCACCAGCATGAGCATCAGCATCATCAGCACCAGCACCAGCACCAGCACCAGCATCAGCATCAGCATCATTATCATCAGCATCAGCATCACCATCACCATCACTGGCACCAGCACCAGCACCATGCACCATCACCATGATCATCAGCATCAGCTTCATCGTCGTCGTCATTATTACCATTCTTTACCATCATTATCATCCTCTTCGTCATCATCGCCACCATCATCATCATCACCATCACCATCGTCGTTGTGATTGCGTCGGCTGCCAGCGCCACCGACGCCACGTCGCCGCACCCGCACCAGCACCAGCACCAACTCTGTTGTCATTGCTTTCACTGCGGCTGCTGTTATGGATGTGTTCGCCACTGATGATTGGACCTGGGCGCACGGGAAATCCGTTTTCAACTGCAGCCACCTCGGCCCAACTTCTCAACCCAAGACAACCAACCAACCAACTCTAAGGCACAGCCCTAGACCCTCATCTATACAAACCATCAGTAAGGAGAGTGCCCAGAAACTGAAAACTCTTGCGGGCCCGTGGACTCCGAAGGCACTGTGAAACGAACTCGGGCACAGCGTACACTTAGACGGACAGCAAAGGCATGTGACTCTGTACATACTTCTTCATGTATGTGTCTGGTTTATCCATCCATATATTGTGTTCCATAGAGCGAATCTCATGTCACATATGTCTGTGTAAGCTCATTACAGGCCCCTATAATCCCTAAACCCTAAACCCGGCATCACATGGTGCCAGTCTCCAGTTCCAGCTCTGGTTGCCCAGAGGCACCCTACACGCTAACCCCCAAAGTCCCCTAAACGTAAACCCATGAATTCCATGGCAGTCTCCAGCCAAAAGCCCCCTTGAGCCATGGTGGGCTGTGCCTGTGCCCTACATGCCCCGGCAAGCGTCGTAGCGCTTTCGCTTCGGGGCTCGGGGTTGGGTCCCGTCTTGGGGTCTGGGGGTCAGGGAGAAGTTTCGAGCTTCGGCTTGAGGTAAGCTGCAGGTTTTGAGGTTCAGGCTCCAAGGCTCTAAGGTTTAGAGCGCAGGGTTTTGGGTTTTGGGTCGGGTGAGCCAATCTAGGGCAGAACTCGAATTTTTTGGTTATCCCGAGCTTGAAGCAACACCTAAACCCCCTACCGAATCAAACCCTAAACCCTAACCCCCCCCCCCCCCCCAAAAAAAAAAAAAAAAAAACCCCAGACCCCCAAACCCCCAGACCCATGACCCCCAGGCCCTGCGCCCGAATCCCCTTGACTTGACGAAGGCAGGGAATCTCCTGAACCAAACCTGCTTGCTGTAGGGGCCTTGAAAAGTTGGACTAGGGTTGTGGGGGCTCCTTATTGTAACTATAGTTATAAGATACCGCCAAACCTTATTCTAATTATTAAGGCCCCTATAGTACCATTATTTCCACTTAAGTGGCATCTTATCGGATACTGATAGAGCCCTTGAAGAAGCCCTCTGGGGGGAGCCCTTTAAGGGGAACCCTGAGGTGAAGCAGTGCTTGCTCCTGAGCCCAGAAGGCACGAAGACGGAGCTTTGTGGCCTCGGGCTTCGCATCTTTCGATCTCCGGTTTTTGGATTGAAGGTTGGGTTTCGGGTTCAGGGTTTAGGGTTCAGAGGTTAGGGAAGTTTGGGGTTTGGGGTCTAGCTACGGTTTAGGGGCGCTTGAGTGTTTGGGTTTAAGGTCTCGAGCTGCCTGTGCTGGTGAGATTTTTTGGCTCCAGGCGGTGCCGGTTGAAATCATCGGTTACCCTTGGCCATTGAGGTGCAACAGACACGTGAGAAATTGTGGTTGTGCTGCTCGAACCCCTGAACCCTAGCCCTTAAGCTTGTCCCCGAATCCGGAAGCCACGCACTTAATGAAGCCTCATTAAAAAAGCCTGAAGCCCTATTGTGCCCTGAATTTCGGTTGGCAGGCTACTTCCAGGCCGGTGCTGCCTGGGTGACGGTGAAGCCGCGCTTCGTGGCCTGCCCTGGTGAAGCTTTTGCAAGGTTTCCTACCGGAATGCTCAGGCAATGCATATAGAGTATAGAGTGTTTAGGGTCTGTGTTGAGTGCTTGTCAGAGACATCTGGTGCTGCAAGGAGGTTGTCTCAGGGTCCCAGGGTGTGGAGTTGGAGAGCTTAAACAGCCAGGCCGGCAATGCACTCCCCAACTGCCACTTCAGAAGCCTGCAGAACTTCTGTATCGTCCCGTCTTTCGTGTCTGCTTGCCTGAAGCTCTCCCAGCAACTACCAGGACGGACAGACCCACAGGAATACCAAAACGAAACCATAATATTAGAAGCCCAATCTAAAAACCCTGATTCTGAAAGCCTGATAGAACCCTTGTGGAAGACAGCCCGACCGGAAAGCCACCTTCCGTGGCGTGACCTTGAACGTGGAAGATCTGAACAAAGCCGCCTAGATGCCCCCAAGGGGTCGTTTCGGATTTAAGGTGGCGAGGAGCCATGCAGCCTCCTTCGCCGAAGCACCCGAAGAGGCGTTTGGGCTTCGGGGTCTTTCTTTGACCTGTAGCACAGGGTTTTGGAATGTTTAGGGTTCAGGGTCGCAGAAAGTTTTTATGCTTTCCGGGTTTTGCTCATCAACGCCTGGCGATGAATGTTATTGTTGGTATCGTCCGTGGTCTTCTGTCCTGCGTGATCTCCTTCTTCCGCTTTGTGTCGCGCCGTGGAATATGGAGTGCTGCAGTAGTAGTAGTCGTCGTCGTCTCCGTCGTCGTAGTGGCGCTGGCAGTGGTAGGCGTGGAAGTCGTAGTAGTAGTAGTAGTAGTAGTAGTAGTAGCAGCAGCAGCAGTAGTAGTAGTAGTGGTAGTAACTATGCGGTAGTAGTGGTGGTACTTGCAGTGGTAGAGGTCGTAGTAGTTGTAGTAGTCGTAGTAGTAGTAGTAGCAGCAGGAGTAGTAGTAGTAGTAGTAGTAGTAGTAGTAGTAGTAGTAGTAGTAGTAGTACAACAACAACAACGAACATGGCCAGTTTCATGATCGTGGTGAATTTGTTGGTAACTCTACCAGGAACACTGTTACGGGTCTCGCACACATGTGTCGCTTGTTTACTTTCTGCTAGTCTAAACTGTAAGTTGGCCACTACTACTGAAATTACCCAAGCTGCTGCTACACGTAGTGGCATGAAAAATCCTACGATTTTTAATTGATTGCCGGCATCAGTATTCCTAAGTCTACGAGGAGCATCATTTCCCTAAACTACATGTAGCTACCCTCTGCTGTTGATGCAAACAGCTATCCGGCTGATTGCATCAGCACATTTTCGATATTGCTGGATCGTTGCGCAGGCTCGCAATGTTACACATTCCGGATACGGCTACCGTTACTAAGCTGCATCCCATTACGAACGCTTCGAACAGCACTACGCATAGTAGTGCTGGTTGGTAGCAAGTGTACTATATATACGTATGTGCATACACATATTATATACATCTATACATTTATACATATATACATATATACATATGCAGCACATCACGGGATGTTTATAAACACAACTGTCATGGATGATGATGGCGGCGTGAAGGTTTGTAGTCTTGCCGGCAGGAGGGGCGACAAGAGCCATCACGGCCGGACATCCTGCCCAAGTACCTGAAGCAGAAGGCTCGACCATCAGCGGTGTTCAGGACCCCGAGGTCGTTTCAGCTAGTACAGGGGCCTTATTAGTTGGAATAGGGGTTTAGGGGTACAGTATAGGAAAGTTGTAGCAAGGAACCCTAGGAATAATATAGGCAATTATTGAGGCTTCTACAAGCCTTGGCGAATCCATGCAGCCCTTCCTGGAACAGTCGGGGTGGTGCATCGAAACTCACCTTGCGCTACGGAGTTTCGGAACTGGTCCGTTGGGATCAAAGCAGCCCTAAACCCTAAACCCCTAAACCCTAAACCCTAAACCCCCCCAAGCCCAGGGCCCTGAACTGAAAAAGGCCCTTGAGAGCATGTTTCCTGCAAGTATCTGCTGACACGTCCTTGCCACCCCAGTTGAAGAAAGACGACGAGCTGGATGTCGATGCTGCCCTCAGGAGTCTCTCCGCAATCTCAAAAGCTGTCTGGTTCAGGGTTGAGGGTTTAGGGTTTAGGAAGTTAATGATTTGGCAGGTTTGTTTTACTAAAGAGTGGTGGACGGGTTTAGGATTTTGGCTATCATGTTCAAGCTTTCAAGACTTTTCGCGCGTCGACCTAGATTTTGAGTGTTCTACTTGCTCAGACTGGGGCCTCATTAAAGCATTAAAGCCCGTTCACCCCAAGCTTAACTATGAAAGACTTGAGCCCAAGGGTCCTCGCCTAACCTACATCCCGAACCTCCGCCGCGACTCATTTGTTCCAGGTAACTAGTTGCACTAGTTACTACTGGGCTTAGGCTTGCAGAAGCAATTCCCGAGAAACCTTGCTGCAGCTCGTCCTAGGTTTCGGGAAGGAGCCCCTAAATCCTGAAGCCTACAATCCTTCAGCCCTGGATCGCGGAGCCCTACCTTCCAGGAAAGTCGCCGCCACTAGAGCGGCGGGGCGCGCGAAGGCAGCCTCTTCTTGGTCTTGTTGGCATCCTGATTAGGGTCAGTCTTTGTAATGTTGATACTGTTTCAGTGTGTGTAACCCAGCTGGCCACAGCCAGTCCCAATCACAGAATCTCATGACGTCAATAGAGCTCGGATGGTGGGGATAGCGCGAATACTGTTTGCCAAGACGTTGAGCTCAAAACAGCAGTGAAGTCGCTGCCCGAGCTCCGCACCTCCAATCCCACATCTGCCGATAAAAGTCGCCATTGCCTATATCAGAAGGCCGTAGAGACGTGATGCAGGACGTTGGTCAGTAGCCCGCCTCAAGAAACTAGCGGCATACCTACATCCTGTACATATACAGCCGAAGATGTCTCTACACAGCATATGTTTGCTGAGCGCTGGTTTCTGGCGCCCGCTGCTTTGCAGGTTTCCCACGATGAGCTCGACGATGAGGTCCAGCAGGCTGCGCAAGTGTCGGGCAAATGAGCTTGAAGTTTCAAATGCTAGGGTTTTGGACAGACTTTCGTAAACATACATATACAGTATGTGTTTGTGTGTGTATATATATATATACACGCATAGATTTACATTACATTTCATTCCTTCGGACGTGCACACATACATGCACGCCTACGTACGTACACGCATACACACATACATAGCATTATAGTTCATCATAGAATTGAGTGTGTTTCCCTGTATTTGTATAATGTATATATGATAAGTAGAGTTGTGCATTCTATTGTATAGTGACATACCCCCGAATGAAGCGGGTTGAGACACAGACTCTGGCGGCAGGCTGTTGAGGCGTGAAGAGGCCTCTTGCAGCACCCGAAGCCGTCAGTTCCTCCCTCTCAGCCAGGCGAAGGACAGCGCTCGTGACATCAGTCGGCAGCCAGCAGACACCAAGGCACGCGCTACCTGAACGGTTTTGGGTTTGGGAGTCCCCTTCTTGACCCTGATGATGATGGTACTCTCCGTGGCGATCATCGATGCTCACGATGATCCTCGTAGCTATCAGAAGCATTATTTATATGCGTGGGATGGCCATATCTTGCAAAGAAGCATATACTTGTACACCGTGCGAGCCCCGTTCACCCCCAAACCCCAAGTCCTTGCCCCGAACCCCCCAAGAGGCTCTGAAACCCTAAACCCTAAACCCCTAAACCCCTAGGCCCTAAACCCCCCAGCTGCGCCTGACGTCGAGGAGGCCGAAATCGAAAAGATGAAATCCCTGGCCGAAGCCATGAACACCACGCAGCAGGCGAAGAAG
Organism: Symbiodinium sp. clade A Y106; assembly: GCA_003297005.1. Lineage (NCBI taxonomy): Eukaryota > Dinophyceae > Suessiales > Symbiodiniaceae > Symbiodinium > Symbiodinium sp. clade A. The sequence goes on along the minus strand of BGNK01001431.1, from coordinate 22,884 downwards.
AATGAGGCCGAAGTTCGGTTTCGGTACCTAAACACGAATAGTAGCTATAATACCCTAAAGCCCAATGGTTCTAAGGCCCTATTCTTACCCTAAACCCCAGACCCTACCCTAATATCCTAAACCTCAAAGGTATCAGGGATGACGAGGGCTAAAGCTCGGTGTTCTTGAGAGCTGTGTTTCTAGGCTTTGTTTGTATACAGCGGTCCGCAAGACAGACCCCAAATACTAGGCCTTATCATAAGGCAACCCCTGCAAAGAGACCCACATGACCCAACATAATGGTTGTAAGGGACACCCCTTCAACAGGACCAAGTATAAATCCCAAGCGAAGAACCCTTGTTGTAAGGATGCCCGCTTCACAAAGACTTGATAGACAGACCTGACAAAAGGAAGCCTTGTTACCAAGACGCCCTTTCAAATGCACCTGCACGGATCTTAAACAGTAGGACTCCGCATCCGGATCCTTAACGGAGACACAAGAAGCTTCCGCTCAAAAGCAAGGAAAGGTACTTGTATTCTGAGGACATCCCGTGAACGGGACGCCGAATTTTCTGGCCCGTTCGGTGAACGGGCCTTAGACAAGTGTGAGTTTCAGAAAATTGGGGGGGGGGAGGTGCCTTTAAAATGGGTGGGGCGGTCCCGGGTGCTAGAGATCGCTTCGCGATGGCTGGGAAGATGAAAAAACAGCTGCATGCTTTTCTGATTCAAAGAATAAACAAGAACGCAGTAGATGGACTGAGCCCGAGCCGAAGAGCCTGCTCTCATCATTTCGCCATCATGGTTGTTCAAACCTGCCTTGTTGACTCAGGTTTCTCTCGGTGCTGTTCAGTGTTGATTAGTATTGCTGCGACTTCTTCCTACTGTTAGTCTGATTATAGTTTCAATGATTACAGTTTCAAGGACTAGCGCTGATCTTCGTCGTCTTGTCATTGTGCTCTGCTTGCTATTCTCATTCGCTTTCTGCGCATTCCTTTCAGGTTTGCTACCTAGATCCTAGATGCCAGAAGACCCTCATATAAAGCCCTCCATAAGCCCTGCATGGACTCGAAACGACGCTCCATCCCCCATCTAGACTCCGCAGGAGTACCTATATAATCCACCTTCTGGAGCTCCCTATGTAAACCCTGAACCCTAAGCCCTACATAGCCCCCCAAATTTTGCCCATTCTGTTCAGATCGGATCGACGGAGCAGTGGATTGCGGCGGACTCGCGCCGGGACTTCGCGCAAGGAGAGCAGCTCGAGCCCCTTGTCAAGCGAAGGTTTCTTTGGTCCTAAACCCTAAACCCTAAACACCGTTTTGGAGGTTTGTGTTCGGGTTGTCTGCATTTTACTTATAGGGAGGGTTTTAATAGGGCCGTACGAGGGTCTTACAGGGCTTCGCCAGGTTTGATGGGAAAGGAGAAGCCCGAATCAAAGTGGATCCTGCCGCAAACTGACGTTGGTCTTGGGCCTAAGGTCTTGTGATGATGAAGCTGTGATTTCATCACCTGCACAGCTTCTTTCAAGAAAACACACGACCAACCCAAACACTCTGCAAGAAGCCTTAGTCGAAACCCCGACAGCACGCTTGCTAAAGGCTGCCAGGACCGTCCCTGAGAATCTGGCTTCAAATTCCACATCCGCACTCTTAAACCTCAGCTTAAGACCCCTTGCCACCCTATCCAGTACACGATCTTCCAACACCTGCACGCAACATGATGGAACCCTTGTCAGTGTCAGCATTCTATAAGATACAGCCTACAGTCATTTTGCTCCTTGTTAGACTTACAGTATACCACACCTCAAACCCTCTTCCAATATTTGAAGGCAACCTGTTAATTAGCAATCGTATGGTAGTTGTTATAGCAACCCTCTAGTAACCCTTACAGTAACCCTTATTTCTTTCTAGTGATCTAGTGACCCTTATAGTAAACCTAGCGCCCTATGGTAAGCTTCATGTTCACTTCTTCTGTTTATGCCACACCCTACACCCTAAACTCTGAAGGCTAAACTCCCAAGCCCCAAACCCTAAACGTTTATGTTCTTCTTCCTAGCTCAGGGCTGAAGAGCAGGAACAGAGGGTCCTCCAAGCGATCCATGCCCGGCGCTTGGGGTCCACTTTGCTTACATGGTTGCAGTCCGGGGTTTTATACGATTTGTGTCGGGATTTATTGGAATTCTATAGGAGCTTATTGAGAGATGAGGCGGTCAGGCTAAGGGTTTGGATCTATCGTCTACGACTTGGAGCCTAGGGTCTGTAGCTTTTGGGAGCCTTGGCATTTCAGAGCGTTGTATTGAATGTTTTGGATGGTATGGGCAGTGTGGACGGCACAAGCAGTGCTAAATCGGCTTTGGGGCACCCCAAACCCTAAACCCGAGTGACTTAGTGCGAAGCGTGTTTGGGATTTGGGGTATGAGAGTCGATCCTTCGAAGCCCAAGATCTTGGATGGAGGAGGCTTTTTTGCGTAGGAGGTCGACAGGTGCCTGAACAAATGGTAATATGACTGCCCTGTAGTCCTTCATTGATTTACAACTATGACGATATACCCTTCCGCCCTATTCGAATTATTGCGGTCGCATAATTTAGGCTTGAGGCTTGGGGCTGCAGTTTTTTGGGTTCATGTTCGGCACCCTGAACTGAGACTTCGCATGAAATCCGAAAGCCCATGCCTCCCGTCTTCCCGACCCCCAACCCATAACGCCATGCCTTTGATCAGCCCAGAACCAGCCCGAAGCAATAATGACCTAGATGCAAGAACCCAAAGCCCAAAGCCCCTAAACACCTCAAACCCTAAACCCTCAACCCTAACCGTCAACCCCTCAACCGCTACACCCTCAAGCCTAAACCTTAAGCCCTAAACTCACTAAACCCTAGACCCTAACCCCTCAACCCCTAAACCCTAATCCCTCAAGCCTCAACCCTGAACCCTAAACCCTAAGCCCTAAACTCACTAAACCCTAAACCCTTCAACCCCTAAACCCTGAAACCCTGAAACCCCTCAACCCCGAAACCCAAGAGCGCTTCGAACCGGCAGGAGGCCGAAGCCGAGGCGCAAAGGCGAACGAAGGCATTTCTTTCGGTTGTTTTTTTGGGTGTTTTTTTTTTTTTTTTTTTTTGGGGGGGGGGTTCTTTCGGTTGTTTTTTGGGTGGTTTTGGGGTTTAGGGTTTAGCGGTTAGGGTTTTAGCCTTTTTATTATTTTTCAGGTTTTGGGTTTGGGTTTTAGCAGAGGGCTTTGGAGCCTTAACAGAGCTTTAGGGCCTTAACCAGGGATTGCCTTAACCAGGGCTTCAGAAGGAGCCAGTAAGGGTTCTAGAAGTGTTGCAGAAGGGGGATGATAGTTGATAGGGCATAGGGTTTCGGGTTGGGGTTGTAGAGCATTGTAGAGATTGAGTCTTCGTTTATCAGTAGTGAAAGTTTCTACGGTTCCCAAGATTCTATTGTTTGCATAGGGTTCTCCTGGCTCCTGGCTAAGCCCGCGTTGGGTGTCTTCGGGTTGCTGGCGTGGAGAATGGGGTAGGCTTTACAGGGCAATTCGGGGACCGCCATGACATGACAGCTATGCTGGATCTTCAAAGTAACCAGCGGGAGCCAAGGGCGGAAACAATGGTGGGATGGTGAGTGACGAAGTGTCCAGCGGCTGGATTTCTGCAGCGGCAAAGAGCCGTCGCTAATGGACCGACGCGGGGCAGCTCCACACGCCAGTAGTTGGCTTGTTGTGGGGCTAACTCGCAATCGATTTGGGTCCAAGACGAAAGCCGGGGACTCGATTGGGTCTTTGGCCAGGCGCGAAGTGAGAGGTTTGACAGGCCCCAGACCTCATAAACGCCCAAGATGCAACGCCCCAAACCATGGGTTCAGGGTTTGGGATTGGGAGTGAGTTGCCGAACGCCCAGTGCCGAACGCCCACAGGAGTCCTCGGTATTGTGCGGTGTGCACGAGCTGCGCCAATCCATGTGGAAACTGAGGGAGAGAGCGACGCCGTGTTAAAGCTTCATCACAGCCAAGCTGTGACAGCCCTTGCTCCCGTAAGTCCTGAAGCTTTCAATTCTCAACCTCCTCAGGTCTTCAAGCGTCAAAACCGCAAACAAGCTGAATCAGAACATACCCACCCTAAACCCTAAACCCTACACTGCAAGCCTCAGGGCCGCAACACCATCGTGGGAAACGACGCCGAAAACAAGTTCGGTGCTACGGTGGCGGTTTGGTTTGGGGTGGCTGGGGATGGGCTTTTGGCTTTTGGCGTCTCGGAGCTTTGGGGTTATGTAGAGCAGGTTTTCATGAATCTAAGGACCCTGTGATCCTGAAACTGCAGAAGATCCCCTCAACGCTTGTATAACGCTCCCTCTGCTCCCTCTGCCCCACTTCCCAAAGGTCTGAACTCCCCTCATTGCATGATGCAGCCTCCGAACCTGCTTATTTTGACACTTGCTCGGAACAGTTGCAGACAGAGTACACCCACTGCCCTAAACCCTGAAAACAAACCCTGAAGCCCGAACCCCTCCAAAGCCCTAGAGCCGCAAAAAGCTTTGCAGCCGATAGACAGCCCTGAAGCCCCCAACTCCTCAAACCTCGAAGCCCGTAGAGGCAGTTCTCTAAACTTAATAGTACAGCACCCTTACAAAAAGGACCTTGAAAGGACCCCAATGGATAAACTCTGAACCCCACGCCCTAAACCCTAAACTGCAGTTCCCGTGAATGCACAGGAGTTATGCCTAGAGGTTCGGAGGTGGCCACCCACTTTTTTTGGGATTCTGCTTTAGTCCATCTCCCTGCCAGTCTGAGTGGCCTTCCGAGGAATGATCATTCACACGAAGGAGGTTGGGCGCCGTGCTATGGTTAGAAGATGTTAGAAGGGGCAACACCATTCCAAAAGGTTCCTTATAGTACAGGTAGAGCATCGTGGACCCCCAGGCCCTATTTCTAAACTCCCTAAACCCGATTCTGATAATGAAGGCAATTGTATCAGACCCTCGGCCTTCACTGCGGGTTTCTCAGCTTGGGGTTTAGGGTTTAGGGTTCAGGGTTTAGGGTTTGGGGTTCAGGGTTTAGGGTTTAGGGTTCGTTGAAGCCTGAACGAACCTTGGAACTTGGGGCGCAAGAGGGAGGAAGTGGGCCCGGGCCGGAGCCTGGGGTTTGGAGGGTTCTAGGGTTAATATAGGGGCTTTAAATAGTTACCTATACTATTTTGGGGGTTCCTTATCATAATTATAGTATAAAGGGCCCCAAAACCCTATTCTAATTATTAATATAGGGGCAAGACCATGCTGTATCCTTGCCTGGTTTCGGATTTAGGCGCCTCGAACTTGGTTACGCTGTTTAGATCTGTGCCGTGTGAGCTAGTTGCACGCCACTGCAGTTTTCCTTAGCTTCTCAGGAGTATGCCAGTTTAGCTTCTTAGGAGTATGCCAGTTTAGCTTCTTAGCAGTATATTCTTCAGCTTCTTAGCAGTAAATTCTTCAGCTTAATAGCAGTATATTCCTCAGCTTCTTTCCTTCTCCCCCAAGGCCGTATCTGGTCTATTCTGGGCTTAGGCCGCCCCGAAGCAAAACGCAGAATAGACTAGACAAGCTCCGGAATCCCTTCCCCCCCGAAAGGCCCTATCTAGTTTATTCTGGGCCCAGGCCGCCCCAAACGCAAAACGCAGAATAGACTGGACGTGCTGCGCTCCGGAATCCCTGCCCCGAAGGCCCTATGTAGTCTATTCTGGGCTTAGGCCGGCCCGAACGCAAAACGCAGAATAGACTAGACGAGCTCCGGAATCCCTTTCCCCCCAAAAGCCCTATCTAGTTTATTCTGGGCTTAGGCCGCCCCGAACGCAAAACGCAGAATAGACTAGACGTGCTCCGGCTCCGGAATCCCTGCCCCGAAGACCCTATACGTGCAGGAAGGCCACCTGCCCGTAATCTAAAGGGCCCTGCAGCCCCAGCCCCTTCCCCTGAACCCGGGCCCCTCGCACTTTCTCCCAGGTCTCGCATGCCCAACACCGTCGATAAGTTTCTCTTGTTGCTGCTTTCTGTCACCAGCAGTCCCTAAATCCTAAACCATTCTGCTGTCAGAAGCTGTCCGGTTTCTCTTGTTGCTGCTTTCTGTCACCAGCTGTCCCTAAATCCTAAACCATTCTGCTGTCAGTAGCTGTCCGGTTTCTCTTGTTGCTGCTTTCTGTCACCACCTGTCCCTAAATCCTTAACCATTCTGCTGTCAAAAGCTGTCCGGTTTCTCTTGTTGCTGCTTTCTGTCATCAGCAGTCCCTAAATCCTAAACTAACCATGCTGCTGTCAGAAGCTGTCCGGTTTCTCTTGTTGCTGCTTTCTGTCACCAGCTGTCCCTAAACAAACAGACACAAACACACATACACACATACATGCGTGTTCCGAACCGAATTGATTTTGTAAAATGCGACGAAAAATGAACATGATGTCTCATTCCAATTGCTCAGGATGCTGCGGCGGGAGATGAGCATGATGCCAACACGGGCTTACTTTCGGTCCAACGCTGGTTTTGCCAGTGTGTTTTGAATTTGTTCTCTACAGTATCTAGAAAGTTCCCATATAAATCTGCGGTCTACACAATTTGTAGACGGCAGATTTCCCTAACCCGCATAGATACGATATATGCAATATATTTTTTGAGGCTGGGGGGCCGAGGAAGGGGGCCGCAGGCTCTAAGGCCCCTGGCCCTGGGGCTCCCCCGGTTTAAGGGGGGAGCTCTGCGGTAACTAGATAACAAAAGTGGCCCGAACTCAATGCTGCGTAAATATAGAAAACTGTTATACAAATGGGCGCGTCCGGCCTGGTCAGGCCCTGGGCCGTCCCCCGGCAAGCGGCACCGGGTAACCAAAACGCGCTTGAGGTTGATTTTACTCGTCTAGGCAGCATTGAGTTGGGCACCCTANGCGTCCGGCCTGGTCAGGCCCTGGGCCGTCCCCCGGCAAGCGGCACCGGGTAACCAAAACGCGCTTGAGGTTGATTTTACTCGTCTAGGCAGCATTGAGTTGGGCACCCTAAGCCTGTACAAATTGCTCCGATGTTCCGTGATGCTCTGAATAAGGGAGGGTGCGATGTTCCGCGATGCTCAACAAGCGAGGCTGCCGATGTTCGGTGATGCTCTGAATAAACGGAAAACGTGCAGCACGCGTTACAAGGGAGGCGGCCAACAAACAGCCCCTGCAAGGAAGCCCTTGCGCGGAGATTCTGCGCATGCAAAGTCGTAATCTACGTCGATCCGCCCCCCCAAGATTCGGAATAGAATGGAAATTCTGCCCAAATTGCCCAAAGTCGTAGTATGTCGCAGTCTATTTCGATCCGCTCCCCCAAGATTCGGAACAGAATGGAAATTTCGGTGACATCCCTCTGGAAACCTGGTGTTTGCGCCGAAAAGGCAGAGGAAGCAGGCAGGATGCAGAATAGACTAGCGTTTTCGTGAAAAACATGCCAAAATCCTATTCTATTTCGAGGATGTCCCTCTGGAAACCTCGGTTTTGAGCGGAAAAGGCAGAGGAAGCAGGTAGGATGCAGAATGGACTGGCGTTTTCGCGCAGGTTTCTTGGAGTAATTCTTCGCGCGGCTTGTTAACCATATCCCGCCCAAGTATGCGCAAAACGCAGAATAGACTAGACGAGCTCCGGAACCCCTTCCCCCCCGAAGGCCTTATCTAGTCTATTCAGGGCTTAGGCCGCCCCGACGCAAAACGCAGAAGACTAGACGAGCTCCGGAATCCCTTCCCCCCCAAAAACCCTATCTAGTCTATTCTGGGCTTAGGCCGCCCCGATCGCCAAACGCAGAATAGACTAGACGAGCTCCGGAATCCCTTCCCCCCCGAAGGCCCTATCTATTCCATTCTGCGTTTATGGCAGTCGGCGGAATTCCAGCGGAAGCAGTCTGCTCAGCATTCGGCTGAATCAGCATTGCTGCAAGCCTGGGGTCAGGCCTGATTCCCAGATTCGCGTCAATCATCTGATTGCTTGTCATTGCTTCCAGTGGCACTGAAGAAGCAATCTCTCCATCAACCACAAGCGTTCTGCCACCATTCCTTGCAGCAGCCCTTGCGGATTCAATCGGGCGAACATAAGAATCGCCTCTTGCCAGTCGCATTAGGTCTGACCTGTCGAACGGCAGTTCACCTGCCGCATTCATCGTAACCAAGGTCACTTGGACACTGTCTGGATGTCAGTGACACTCCTGCCAGAAAGGCTGGCAAGATCGCGTGCCAGCTGCCAGTTGTTCTCCAGTCAGCTCTTCGTACTGGATTTCCGGAACAGTCGGCATTGCGGGATTAGCCATTGCTACAGTCGAAGCAAGGAGGCAGTCGCACAGGCACTCGGAGCAATCTACAGTCGCACTAAGGAAGCAATCAGAGAAAACATTTCGGGGAAACACATTGATCTCATTCAGCAAGGCAGTTGTCTCAGACAGTCCCTTGCATTGCAACCTACACTTGCAATCACTCGATTCGACATTCGGCGAAGCCGATCGAGAGAAACATTTCGGCGAAAATCCAATCTCATTCGAGATCGGCAAATCCTGCATTTCTGCCAATCGAAGAAAACATTTCGGATCGGAAAACTCTCTCATTCTCTCACACTCTCTTTCTTTGGTTTTGGGCTTTTCNAAACATTTCGGATCGGAAAACTCTCTCATTCTCTCACACTCTCTTTCTTTGGTTTTGGGCTTTTCAGGGAAACAAACAGTGCACATGCAGTCATGACAAGCAGTCGGCTTCACTTTACATTAGACAAGATAGCATTGACATGTTGCATTCACTCACTCAAGGACATGCACACACTGCAATCGGATGCAATCAGAAGCTCATGCACTCAGTCCCTCGGCGTGGACTTCAGTGCAACGAGCCCAGAGAAGCATTCGCGCACAGTGCACGTAGAGTACATGCACGCACAGTGAAACGTGCACTCGGGGTAGGAGGGCGGGGCATGCAGTGAGCATTCAGGGCGGCAACATGATCATCAGTCATATGAGCATCAGAAACCGCATTACTTTTGAACCAAATTGAAACCACTCCCAAGTGGGTCTTTAATCTTTGCAACACATCAGTGGCAACATATTGGTCATTAGGTCTGCGGGATTACGCGTGCCATCAATCTTTGCCATTCGAAGCAAACCCATTTGCACCAAATTCTGCACATATATAGGAACCGCAGTTCCACGTGCTTTGTTTTCTTTCCAGTGCCAAAGCGGGTTGGCGTTGACTTACCGGCAGTTGAGTCAGTGTGGGCAATCACATTGACCTTCTTCGCCAGCTTTGCTTCAAGCAACATTGACCGAAGGAACAGTGCTTCAGACACTCCTTGGCCACTCGCATACAACTCCGCTTCACCAGAAGACAATGCCAATGTACCTTGGGTTCTGGCAGTGCTCACCATATTGCACCCAAGTATATTCACAGTGGATCCGCTGGTTGACTTTCTAGTCTTCAAGCATCCAGCCCAGTCGGAGTCCACATAGACATTCACATCCAACGAACAGTTGCCATCAGACAGCTGATAAGATGGATGCAGACTCAAAACACACATTTTGGTACCAATCAGATATCGCAACAAGTGCTTAAGCTTGGCGAGACTCTGCATTGTCGGGGCCGTCACATCCCGACTCAGTTCTTTCGTCGCATAAGCAATGTCACCTCTGATCAATGCCAACCAAGCAGTTTACCAACTGCAGTCCTGTACAACGAGTGTTCTTCAGGACTCAACGGTGTGTCCGAAACATTCTTGACAATCGTCACAGAACCAGTCGTCGCAACTTGTTTGGCATTCTTCATTCCATACAGATCCAGAAACCAATGTATGTTTGTGACATGCACACATCAATCGAATCACCTGCCAAGAAAGGTGTGCTCAGTCCCTGGCACAAGCTGGCCAGTCTCTTTGAGCAAAACCTCTTCTGACAGTCTGGACATGAAGTCCTTTCGCATTTCATCAGTCCCTACGACCAACAGNCCAACAGATCATCGACATATGCAAGCACATACAATTTCCCAGATTCGTGACAGTAGAGATTCGGATCACTCTTGCATCTCCTGAATCCCAGTTTCGAGGTCATTACCTCAGCAAAGTGCCCTTGCCACAGTTTTGGGGCCTGTCTCAATCCGTACATAGCCTTCTTCAATTTCCAGAGACAGTCGCCATTCGGGTATACAACTCTTTTGATGGCCAAACGCATTGCTGCATGCAGGAAGGCAGTGCTCACATCGAAGAATAGACAAGACGAGCTTCGGAATCCCTTCCCCCCCGACGGCCCTATCTAGTCTATTCTGGGCTTAGGCCGCCCCGATCGCAAAACGCAGAATAGACTAGACGAGCTCCGGAATCCCTTCCCCCCCGAAGGCCCTATCTAGTCTATTCTGGGTTTACGCCGCCCCCCGAAGGCCCTATCTGTCTATTCTGGGCTTAGGCCGCCTGGAACGCAAAACGCAAAATAGACTAGACGAGCTCCGGAATCCCTTTCCCCCCGAAGGCCCTATGTAGTCTATTCTGGGTTTACGCCGCCCCGAACGCAAAACGCAGAACAGACTAGACGAGCTCCGGATTTCCTTCCCCCCCGAAGGCCCTATCTAGTCTATTCTGGGCTTAGGCCGCCTGGAACGCAAAACGCAGAATAGACTAGACGAGCTCCGGAATCCCTTTCCCCCCGAAGGCCCTATGTAGTCTATTCTGGGCTTAGGCTTAGGCCGCCCCGAACGCAAAACGCAGAACAGACTAGACGAGCTCCGGAATCCTTTCCCCCCCCTAGTCTGTTCTGGGCTTAGGCCGCCCCGAACGCAAAACGCAGAATAGACTAGACGAGCTCGGAATCCCTTCCCCCCCGAAAGCCCTATCTAGTCTATTCTGGGCTCAGGCCGCCCCGATCGCAAAACGCAGAATAGACTAGACGAGCTCCGGAATCCGTTCCGTGACTAGATCACGGCGTGGCCTGCTTGCTCTGGAGGCCCTCTATCCCCTCCACAGAGAATGCAAGCATAAGCGCGATTTGCTGTGAAATCCTGTCGTGGTAACAGTTTTTTCTTGTCATGGTTGCACTGCCGCGTTCTATTCATGGTAACAACGTGCCCTCATATAGGTACCCCCCCCCGACAAGTAACAACAGGGCCTAAATAGTTACCTATACTATTTTGGGGGTTCCTTATCATAATTATAGTATAATGGGCCTCAAAACCGTATTCTAATTATTAAGGCCCCTATAATAGGGTTAGTCTTTCTGCCCCGCCTTTAGGCTTAGTTTTCAGGGTTTAGGGTTTGGGGGTAAGCCCTCTGCCGGCCAGGCCTGTGATGCTGAGAAGGGAACCGAGTGGCACAACGGCAAGCTCCTGGGTCCGCATTAGCCCCTGAACTTGAAAGCCCTGAATCCTGAAACCTAAACAGTGTCTCGTTGCGAGGCTTGCAGTGCCTTGAGGTTTCTTGTGGTCGAAACTCTTATGATCCTGTTTCAAACATCCTTAGACAAGTGATCTGTGCTTTTCAGAAACCCCATGCAAACAAGCCCTGGAGACCGACAAGGTTAGCTTTGCGCAGGTTTTTTTCCGCAAAAGCCTGGGTTAGCATAGGGACCTTAGTCTTAATCATTCTAACAGGATTTTAGGGGGTATATCGGTATATTATTTGGTACGGCAATGATATGAACAGGGCCTTCATCGGTTGTCTTTTAGTATGAATATGCATAGGAACCAACTGCGGCCAGTTGGTGCAGTTTCGTCCCCATGACCGGACAGAACGGAGGTTTTCGTTACAAAATTCACCCCGCGAGTATCACACAGTCGTTCTGTCTTCGGCTTCACCATTCACCAAGGACCACAGCCATCCATGAAGTGCCCCTTGTAGTAGCCCTTATAAGAACCCCAGCAGTTGCCCTGAAAGCAACCCTTGTCGTAACAACAGCCCTTCACCGAGGTTGTTCTTAAACCCTGGACCCTTTCGGCCCTAAACCCTGAATCCTTGGCGCCCGAAGCCTTAAACCCGAAGCCATAAATCGAAATCGCACACCGCTAAAACCCTGAATGCCTCAAAATGTCTGAAGATCTCGACATTCCGAAAGGTGCGTGGTGTCGGGCGAGAGCACAAGTCCCGACACGTGCCTTCTGTAGCACGTAGAGGGTTTCTGGGTTTCACGTTTGAGGATGATCTGCAACCGGTGGGGGTGGCCAATGTCGGTATATACTGTATCTGTTCTTGTCAAAATGAAGAGACCGTCGACCTTTCGCTGAGAATGCCAACGTTTTGTGCTGTGGGTGGCCAATTTCAGGGTTTTCCCTAGACCCTAAACCCTATAAGCCCAATTATAGGCCCTAAACCCCATAAGCCCAATTATAGGCCCTAAGCCCGAAAGCGATAGAACCCTAGAACCCCTAAGGGACCCTTGAAGGACCCTATCGCCCACGGCTTCAGGTTTAGGGTTTTTGACCCAGGCCGGAGGAGGTTGCAGCTTCAGCTAGTATGGGGGCACCAATAATTAGAATAGGGTTCCTGTAAAGGGGTCTATATGGGCTACTGTAAGGGCTATCATAAGGATTTAGTGTAGGGGCCCCAATAATAAGAATACTTGTAGGGGTTTGGGGCCCAGTATGCTATAAGTATGATAAGGAACCCCCAAAACAGCATAGGTAATTATTAAGGCCCCTTATACTATGATTACAACCCCCCCACAACCCTACTCTAATTGTGAAGGGCCTTTACAGCATCGCGCCGGAGGAAGGAAATCACATTGATGAAGTCGGGATTTCCTGTTACAAACATGGAATCGTTTGCGGGAGTTCACAGAACAGGGACTCTCATGTAGACCCTAGGTCAAGATCCGTATTTATTACAGGGACCCCTAATTTCAGCCCGTATTTTTCAGAAATTCACCATTCTCTGAAGCCCCAAAGCCCTAATAAGACCCTATATCCTTCTACCCTGTCACCCTCACCCCTAAATCCCTGTACACCTTTACCCTAAGATAAATGGAGGCCTAGAAGTTTACGACAAAGGCCTACAAATTCCTATGCAGCCCTTAGTAAAGCCACATGTAGCCTAAGATCCGACCCGGATGCTAAACAGACTCTCAAAAAGGCTTTCAAAGCCTCATCGCCCAGAGACTCCAATATCCCTTAATCAAGGGATATTCCTTAAGTTATAGTAGGATCCCTAATATTATTTAAGGAATATTCCTTAATTAAGGGATGTTGGAGTTTCTAGGAGGTAGGAGGGCATCAAACATGATGAAGCTCTAAAGAGCCTTTAAGCGCTGAAAGGCCTGAGGAGGTGGCAGCGATGAAGGCCGTGAACGATGCACAGGAGGAGTTCAACGATGCTTGGAAAGCAAGAGGGGGAGGAATAGACTTGAGATCACAATAAATTACCACAGGGATCCGTGATATGATTCAAAGTGTGCTCCTGCATCCTAAACCCTGTTATTCCGGAGACGGGGGATAGGAGTAGCTGATATGCGGCTTGAGCTGCAAACTCAAGCCGAGTCCTACCTGTGCCATCCCAGTTCTTCGTTGCTGCCTGTTCATGTGTTGTTTCTCACATATACTCATGTATACATAGCAAAAACTAATGAAGAAACTACAAATGAATACAGATATAGAAGCCAAATAAACAAACAATGAAACAGATGGGTACATGCACAAATTGAGTTTGTGTACTCATAAACAAATGACAAGTGCATGAATAAAGCAAATAAGTGATGAACTAACTACCTACACAATTGGCTAAATACTTAAACAACTAAAAAACGAATGAACCAACAGCATGTATGTATATATATATGTACATTTACATACGAAAGTAATTAGATATAAACAACTAAACATATAAAATATACGTATCTACACACACAGACATATATGTATGTATGTATGTATGTATGTATGTATGTATGTGCGTGTGTGTGTGTGTTTGCCTGTGCGCAGTAAGCATGTGACTGCTGTTGTTCATAACATGTGTGCACACCTAACTACTAACGCACAGATGCGTATGTTTATGTAAATATTTGCATGCACATTCACCCTGGATAGATTGCTTTCACTATGTGTGTACGTGTATGTACACATGATACTTGAGCCAAAGAACTTCTTGCCTTGCCTGCTTGTTTTCATGGAGTGGATGTCATAGCTGCATTTGCTTACGTAGCTTTGGGAGGAGACCTTCCAACTCTGAGCCCTTAACCCTACAACCTGAAGCCTAAGCCCTGAACCGTGAAGCCTCAGCCCCCCCTTTCTTGTCCAAGGCCGCCAAGCAAGTGGTGCACGACAAGAACCACATTTTCAAGGCTGCGGTGCACTCTCAGAACGCATGCTCAACTTTCCATGCCGTACTCCGTGCCGCGCTGCACAGTATGGTTCTGTCGGCATAGCACTTCCCGCGGACTCTGGATACCTTGCGCGAGCACTACGCCCAAAAGCAGTCTCATGGCTGATACGTTGAACTTGGGTGCCCAAGATTTCCGGCAAATATATGCTTGTTTATTTGTTATAGTCTAGGTCCAGGCGATTATCCAACAATCTTGACATTCTGGGTCAGGCCCCCCCCCCCCTGTTTGCAGCGCCGCGCCTAGTGCGAAGTAAACTCCAAACCCTGAAACTGTCAAAGCTACTGGAAAGATCCCTAACCTCTAAACCCCTAAACCCTAAACCTTCAACCCATTGTTTGAAAGTTTTGCAGTCGCCTTCCCCTTTTTTTGATGAGGAGAAGCAGCATAAGCTGAACACTGCCAAGATGGAGCTGTGCCTCGCCAGAGATAGTCGGTCGCTTCCACTCCCAATACCATATCATCTTACATTCTATGGTGTTCTTGTATGGTACTCTACTTTGTGATACTACTATGCTATCGTACATGATATTACATGGAGTTCTTTTGATGTGAGTTGTTGCTGTGAAGAAGGGGTTTCTCATCCGGTCTCCAGGGGTTTGGGCCGGGTTCCTGGAGATCCTTACGGCTTTGCCATGTGCGTATCATCACTCCTTGAAGGCAGGACCCCTAAGCATCCGAGAAGGCGTAAAGAAAGACAGCGGCATGCAAAGGCTCCTGTTCAGATGGGGGAAGCGGGATGCAGCGGGCTCGCCGGCAGCGTTTTGGCTTTTCCCGCGGCTCTGCTTGCTGACCTCGCATCGCAATGGCGCCTCGCAGCCTTGCTTTGGCTCTTCCGGCCGCCGGCCTGGTCTTCGCCCCAGCAATGCCTCAGCATCGGAGAACTTGAATGACAATGNGGGCCAAGCAGCTGCTTCAGACATCTCGCGTCGATCGTCCAATTCGGCGCGTGTGAGGTCAGGTCCTCTCAGCCCCGCGTGGCCCGGAAGTTTTTCGGCGGTGAGAGCACTTCTTATGCCAGCTTCGACCCCGCCACGGAGCCGTGGCAGAATGCAGCTGCAGTCGATGCATAGATGCATAGATTATGGTGTGGTTGTGGTATCACGGAAGGGAATGGGTGTGGCTGCGGCAGGAGATGGGTGTGCAAGATCCTGTGGGATTTTGGGATCCCCTCGGTCTTAGCGCAGACAAGGACCAGGCCGACATCATGAAGGGAAGTGTAGCATGTATAGCNGGTGTGGCTGCGGCAGGAGATGGGTGTGCAAGATCCTGTGGGATTTTGGGATCCCCTCGGTCTTAGCGCAGACAAGGACCAGGCCGACATCATGAAGGGAAGTGTAGCATGTATAGCATTGCACGCTTGTATCATCTAGCCTCATATCGCGCACTACAAGTCGTTCGAGTCGTTCGTCGTTCTTGGAGACTTTGCCAGGCCACCTTCAAGCGCCGCCGCGCCGTGGAGATCAAGCACGG
>BGNK01001430.1:89124-147755 GCA_003297005.1 Symbiodinium sp. clade A Y106 | reverse complement strand
GTCGGCGAACCGAGAACCGGGATCATATATATCACGTTGTTCGCCGCCAAGGGCAACCGCTTGCAGAAGCTCAAATGGGAGTTCTGTCACTAGCAGTCATATTTGTTGCACGGCATGATTGGGTGGTTGACAGATCATGTTGCACTAGACATACTACCCTAAACCCGTGGCCCGAATCCTATACACGCCAACCCCAAAAATCCCGCAACCCTATACGTTCATACTGATTTTCGGGTGTCCTCTGTGACACCGGAGAATGGTCGAGAAAATCCTGAGAAGGCACGCTGGGCCTGGGCCGCTGCAGCTCCTCGCACCTCCGGAGGACCACTAGACTAGAATTTCTGTTATTGCTTTACGGCTTGAGGTTTACGGGTTTGTCTTTAGCAACTTATACACATTTTAGGTCGTATCAGATGGGATTTCAAACGGGTTGTATGCTTGCAGGGCAGTGACAATACATGTTATGAAGAAATGCCTGTAGAGTTTGCTGCTGTGAGGTCTGGAACTGCGCCAGCGTTACTACGTGTTGACGACGGCAATGTGGGGTCAAATCCAGGGGGCCGTGGACAATCGTTCGGACGTATTCAAATTTAAATAATTGGACTCCAAGCTACCAAGACTTCCGTTGTCGTCAACACGAGCATTGACGCACTATTGACGCGTACGTTTGTTGTTGGGAAAACATGTGCGCATGATATACTTACATAGATGTGCACATGTCGTTGCACATGCATACTTATCGCACTGAGTGCTGCCCGAGCCACCGCTGGACTGTAAGGAGATGCTTCGCCGCGGGCTCCTTCTTCCCGCAGCCGTCGGCCTATCTGCCCTGGGCCTGGCAACCTTGGCCTGGCTGAGACAGAGGCCGAATGACGTGAGGGTTCAGGGTTTAGCTTCTGGTTTTTCGGTAAGGAACCTGAACTACAAAATTTTCAAGTGAATGCGGTCAGTAAGAAAGAGCTCTTTCGCCTGAGTGAACGGCCTTCCCGTGCGCTCGACGCATTATTCCACCAAGTAATGTAGGGGCCTCAATCATTACCAACACTTTTTTTTTTTTTTGGGGGGGGGGGGGGGGCGTCCTTATTATAATTATAGTATAATATACCCCCAAACCCTATTCTAATCATTACAGTAAGGCGCCTATATTAGTTTCTGGCACGCATGCCCTCATTATGACAAACAGACACAGAACCTGAACATGACTCGTCAATGAGAACCTTGCTTCAGTGTCCGTATCTCAGGTGTCGTTCCTCTGTCCCTACTGACGAATCTTCAATTCTCTGCCCCATTCGAAAGCTCGTGACTGCACTCGTATGCAACGCGCAATCATGGAATGCATTGCATATCGGGCGCTAGTTCTTCGAGTAGCATACCCAATGCATGTTCCTTTGCCCTTCGAAAGAAGCCACAGGCGCTCGTCAGAGCTGCGAATTCCTCCTATTCTCGGCTGAACTGGCAGACAGTACTGTTCACGGAACTGAGAAAGCGGAAGCTCGGCATTGGTCTGGAAACATGCACAGAAGCTGGTTTGACGAAAGACCGCGTTTCCCAGCCATAACTGTGAGAACCAAGTACTTAAGGTTTAGAGGAAGCATAGTACACTTATAGAGCTGTTCCATCTCCATGGGAGCGTCAGATCCAAACTGCTTTCATGCTTCCTCAGGCGCTCAAACCACACAGTCGAGGCCATGCCAGCACGGTAAGTTCAGGGCGACCTAAGAGCACACCTCCCCGACGTTTACTACAGCAGAAACCGATGTTCTAGACACAGAATACGAATTCCGATGCGTGCTGGCACGGCCGCCTTCATTTGTTCATCAACTCTTGACGCGGTGGTTGCATGTAGCTTCCCTGTCACATGCCAGAAGTTGCAAGAGCGTTAATAGAGCTGTCTAGCTGCAAGAAATTCGTGTTTCCAGGTGACTTGCGACTTGCATTTGACGGAAGGGTTCTGTGCACTGCGGTAGTACAAAGGCGTTTATTGCCATATACGGAAGGATGATGAAGAGAAGGCTGCAGTTGAGGTTCCTTGGGTGGCGCTGCCGAGCAAGCAGTTCTTCACAATTCTGCATTGTCCTTTGCTGTTGATCAACTGCTGGTAACTTAGAGCTTGTTACATGGTCAGCAGTGCAGATTCGGACAGCCACAAGTGCCGGGATTGACTTGGCTCTAGACAGTTTGATTTGTTCTGTGTGTGCCGATGCCGGATTGTCTTCATCGCCCGCGGACCAACAAGTGATGAACGACGCAGCGGCCAGGTAAAAAACAAAAACAAAAACAACGTTTCTTGCGTGATGCTCGCGTGGGCTTTGAGCATAAAATGCCGCAGAGCTTGCCAAATAGGAGATGACTCAAGCTTGGGAATCGTCAGTAGTCGTGAAGCTAGATTCCCGGAGTCGTATTCTTGAAAGTACGCCCTCCAAGTAACACATGCCGAGCTCGACGAAGCATAATGAAGTGATCTTAAGCCCCCCCCCCCAAACCCTAAACCCCAATGCTGGACAACATGGCGTGTGGAATGGCTCCGATGGGTTGTCCAAACATGAACCAAGCAATGACAGCTTTGATTGCGGATGTCCGGCTTGAGAAGTCGGCGCCAATCCGGTGGCAAAGTTTAAAGCCACGGCCTTTCCAAAAGCGATCATCAAGTGGCTCAATTCTAAGCGGTTGCGGCGCGGTGACTGCTGGCATTTGCCTTCAGCGGACACCCCGATGCCGAGTTAGCACATGCGCAGAAAGGTCTGGCGGAGAAACCGACGGACTGCGAGAGGAGATCCAGAGGCTCCAAATTCAACTAGAGCTCTCCAACCGACGAGGGCTTGAAGCCGAGAAGGGGAAGCAGGAGCTTGTTCAGACAGTGGGCAGTGCACTTGCCCAGAGACAACGGGCACAAGACGAGCTGGAGAAAGAGCGCAGTGAGTCTGAGGACCTGCGCCTATGCGTCAGCAAGCTGGAGGGTGAGCTGGCATCCGCTGAGCAGCAGCTGAGAAGCATCCGCCTTGACGCATCTTCGGAGGCCATAGCCAGCGCTCGGCAACGAATGATGGACCTCGAGAGTCAAGTTGCGAAGTCAGACGCTCACCGACGCTCAGCAGAACGAGACCGCGACAGCTCCAGGCTCCAAGCGCTGGATGCCAGGCAAGCAGCCGAAGACGCGACGGCAGCACTTGCAGGCCTGCAGGCAGCGATGGAGGAGGCATGCACTAGAAAGGACGCTCAAATCGCAAGTTTGGAAACGCAGGTGGTAGCTGAGGCAGCTGCAGGACGAAGCACTCAGGAGAAGTTGTCTGCACTTGGGGATGAAATCGATGCTGTCCGAGGACAGTTGGATGCTGCCGTTGCGAAACTCGAGCAGGAGAAAGTGAAGTGGAAAGAGGAGAGGGAGCACTTCCAGCAAGAGCTCAGCAATGAGCGCCAGCAGAAACGACGGATCGAATCTGAGATCCAGCAAGTGAAGCTGAAACTATTGGACACGACGCAAGAGCTCGAAGCTTCGAAGCCCTCCCTTCCCAGAGGCTCCAATATCCTTTAGTTAAGGAATATTCCTCAAATCATATGAGGGATCCTACTATAATTTAAGGCAAATTCCTTAATTAAGGGATATTGGAGTCTCTGGGTTCCCCCCCCAGAGGCCCCAAAGCAACCCTAAACCCTAAACAGTTACGTTATGCGTTGACTAGCCTGCTTGTTGCTCTATCACGATGGCATTCCCGTTAGTTCAGTTTCACTTCGTTATGCTCCGACCGATATGCCTCGCCTGGATTGTCCGAGTGTGAGCGCCGAAATCCTTGCCCCCAGAGGCCCCAAAGACTTCTTGCAGAAGGATCCGAAGGAAAGACCTGCTCCAGCTCCGTCTGAAACGGAGGCAGCGAAGGGAGTGCCTGGGTTCTGAGTTTCAGGAGTTTAGTTTCAGGTACCCTAACAAGGATATATAAGGGTTCCTTTAAGGGATCCATAGGGGTTCCTTTCAGGGTATAGGGGTATAATTTAAGGTACCAGAATAAGGAAGCATATATGATTTACTATAGATCCCTATTATGGTATCTTAATTCCCTTTGCAAGAACCCAGGTGCCCCAGGAGCAGACGGAAGAGCGCGAAGAGGAAGAGGAAGCGGAAGAGGAAGAGGAAGCGGAAGAGGAAGGCGTGGAGAAGGAAGAAGAGGCTTCCACGGCGGCCGCGGCGAGCCCCGCGCCCAGTGCAGCAGAGTTCAATGAACGAGCTGACGAGAGGGCAAGATTAAGGGCCGAACTGGCTGAAATCAAGCAAATGTTGGCAGAAGCTGGCTACTCCGACACGGAAGTCAAGGCGGACGAGGGCGTATCGCAGCTGAATGAGGCGATTCGCCGCGTGGACGCCGACGGCATGGTTTCCTACAAGGTATGGGCGAAGAAAAGCGGAATTCGGCTACCGGAAACCAAGAAGGAGTCTTACACCGCCTACAGGAGGACGAAGACCAAGCGGAAGAAAGGAATGCTAACGTACGGTCACAACTCCAACTCGCAGCGAGGCAAAACCAGTTCAGCGATGAAGGCGGAACAGAAGAAGCTCAAAGCTGCCAAACGAAAGCAGTTGAAAGCACTGAAGCGGCGGCGCCAGTCAGGCAGAGATGGCCCTCTCCCAGAGCTGGAGAAAATAGACGAATCCGACGCAACCACTGCCTGAGACACACGCGGCTGTGAAAGAGTTTGTGTAGAGTCGCTGGACTAGCCAGGATGCTGAGCAAAGAATACGAGGTATGCAGCCTCAGGCCTGGCAACGTATCCCCAGTGAGATAGCCTGAACCAGCGAATTTGGAATCCTGACATGTTCCTGGGGTTCCTTGAGTTCCTTCAACAGGAAGAACGGAATCGCAGGTGGGAGGCTGGATTCTTCTTTTACCCGCTTAGGTCTCTATCTTTATGGGATAGTGTTCTTCATTGGACAGTCCTTCACTCTATAGTAGAATCCAGAAAGTTGGAACATCATTATCCTCATGCCGTTGAGGTAAAGCATAGGGAATCCCAGAACTAATCATCCTTAAACCATGTTCCAACCTTCTGGGGTTCACTGTACGTTGTCGTTTCACTCTTCAGACCTCGAACCACATGCCCCGCCTGAATTGTCCGAGTGGCCGTTCGTCGCCGAAGGTTTCTACTTCTACACCATTGGGGAGCGCCATGTCACACAGCAGGCGAGGAGATGACAAGACTGGAGAACTACCACTACTACAGCTGCTGCTCCTGCTCCTGCTGCTGCTGTTGCGACGATTAGGACTGATTACCACGACTACTTGTACTAACTCTGCCCCTAGAGCTCTCTTGTCTTCCTGTTGACCGTATTCTTGCTTGTCCTGCTGTGCGCAGGAAAAACCGGCTCAGTTTTTTCCGTGTGCCCGTTCCATAGTATCGGGAGCCGGGCTGCGCAATGTTGCGAATCATGATACATTTCATCCCAAATCCTCGTTCTAAATTATTCAGGCCCCGATATAGAGACCGATAAGACCCATGGGAAAAAAAACTATAAAGCACCATCTATAAAGGCCTCTTCTGGTTCTGCCGGCCCCCATCGTATGGAACCCGAGGCCTTAAATCCTGTGCCTTAAACCCTAAAAAAAAACCCTAAACCCTCTTAGATCCCTTGAAGGAAGCCTTAATAGTACCCTTTAAAGGAACCAAGCAACCTTAAAGAACTTATTCCGGCCCCTTGGGTGTTTGGAAGTGCAGGAGCTGGGCTTCCGGCTGGCGGAGGCCACAGGACGTTTTCATTTGGCCGCCGGGGACTTGCTTTAGGGCTGTTTAGGAGTTTTAGGGTTTGGGGGTTTAGGGTTTGCGATTTGGGGGTTTAGGGTTTTAAGGTTTAGGGTTTAGGAGCTGGGATTATATAGGGTTCTATATACTGGGAAAGGCCCTATGGGGGTTTTGCGATTTAGGGTTTTCCAGGTCTTGGGGGTGTCAGGGTTATGTAATAGTATATAATATACGATAAGGGTTCCTGTAAGCGTTTCCGTCAAGGTTCTTGCATCCACATGCTAATGTGGATTGCAGTTGATAGCAAAGCCCCAAAGTTTCACAGCCACGCCAGCTTCGATATCCCCTAAACCCTAAAACCCCAAGCCCTAAACGACCGTACTGCACACGCTACACTCCACGTACCTCAACTCCCAAGACCTATGGCCGACATTTTATCGATAAGCGGGAACCCGTCCGTCTTACTTACCCTTAGGCTAACATAGGGGCCGTAATGACTAGAATAGGGTTTTGGGGTACAGAATAGGAATAATTATCACAATATTAACCATCATCATAAGGAACCCCAAGATGGTATTGATAGCTTTTTTGGGGCCAGGCTACAGCCCTGGGCTGGGTCGAAGGCCTTCCTCGGGCCTCTGGATTCTGAAGGCGTCGACTCTACTATGTTTCCTACTTGGAGGTTCATGGGTAGTAATAATCATAGGGACCCTTGGGGGGGTAGGGGGAGGGGGGTAGGGGACTATAATGGACTATACTTCCTAAAATAGGCCTTATTAAGTCCTTATTTTATAGGTATTAAGGCCGTCCTTATGATATAAGTGGGGTTATAAGCAAGGGATCTATAACTATTGCTGCTGGACTCATTAGCCCGCTTCTAACAACACATGAACCTCCAAGTAGTGAGCCGCAATGCATCGCTGCGCCATAGCCACAAAGCCTGGAGGCGAATCCTGGATTTTGCATAACAAAAACACACACAAACATATTATGTATATAGATTAGATGTGTACATACGTATACATATATGTATGTATGTGTATATATATATATATACATACACGTACATACCTCGTAATCTATATGGTGGTCTCCAGCTTGCACCCTCTAGCTCCCAAGTTCCACGAGCCACTGTGATCGCGAAGAAGCGAGGCATGTGCATCTAGTCTTGGTTAGCTGTTAAGACAGACTCTAGGACCGCTGGTGGTTACTCCGGAGAAGTGCCCTTGACAGCATGAGGCCCCGACTTGGGTGATCCATGTGTGGCTGGCAGCCGGGGCCTCTCTTTCACCGAAAGCTAGCAGCTAGACCACCAGCATGCGCCAACGACTCGACTCAGAACTTTGAACCTTGACTCCAGCCATAATCTGCCAGGGAGTTCGCGGAAGAAGTGTTGAGGTCATGAACTTCCTGGTGTCGTTCCAGTTCCAGCTGCCCAGCTGGCCACTCAATCAGCCTGCAGGCAGGCCGCTCCAGCTGCAGTTGTCTGGGCTGGGAGTCGGACTTTGCACAGGGCGTGTCGTGGAGCCGAAGTCCTACTTCACCACGCTGCGGGCCCAGGGGCGACTGCAGAGCTTCTGTTACTGCGAGCACGGGGCCAGAAGTAGGAAGGACAGAGAGATCCTCATCTTAATTATATACTTTATTATGTAATATACTATAGTATACTATAGTATCTTTTTTTATGCTGTAGTATACTAGACTACACCATAAGGTAAGACAACATAATTGCCTGCAAGAAAGTTCAGAAGCTTGCTGATAAGCAAATCCTCAGCCGCCATGCTGCTGCATGATTGTGCTCCTCCTCTTGATTGTCGCTGCCCAGATACTCCATGGCCAAGAAAGGCCTCATCGACCAGTGGCTCCCTGGCAGTGAACCAACAAGGTCTGAGGTGCTCCGGGCAATTGAGTCGTTTGAGACTTGCGCCCAGACAATGCCCCAAGTGGTTCTGCTCAGATACAAAGCCTTGGCAAGCCTAAGGTTTGACAACACTCTTTTTCGAGAGACTTTTGGCTACAGCCACCTCTACACCACTGAGGCTGCCCAATGAGAGTCGGGCCACATGAGCTCCACAGTGTTCCCGCCATCCCAACTTCCATCCAGGAGGCGGTGGCCATGGTGGCGGCAGCTCAGAAGCAGAGCCGCCCCAGGCGACCGCAAGGGAGGATAGTAGGATTTCGCCACTTTGGGACCGAGAGTGACATCATAGGACGAAGCTTGACGAGGGAAAGTTGGACATCAAGTCTTCGCATCCCTAGAAAAGGAGCCATCGGAATTAGTCCTTGAAGGGCTGTCATGTTTGGTTGATGATGCAGTTGCCATGCCGCAAAAACCTTTCGAGACTTTCGTAGGTCCGATTCGTAGACGACGCGAGCGGCTTGTTGTACTCTACGGGTCAGCGCCATGGAACGGATGCCAGGCTTGCAGGAGGCGCGCTCCTGCTTAAGTCCGTGGCCAGCTGGGCCTCCGGATTCGGAGCAACAGGCTGTGACGCTGCATATCTACGATGTTCACCGACTAGTTCGTGGCTTGAACACCTTTCTCAAGGGCATCCCGGGCTTCTATCACACGGGAGTCGAGGTACATGGCCGCGAATGGAGTTTTTCAAGCAACGGCATTTTGGAATGCCGCCCTCGACACTTCGCATACCATCTGCACAGGGAGAATGTGACCGTGGGGACCACCTCTTTGTCGGAAACTGAGGTAGGCATGCTCTTGGACCGTTTCCATTCAGCATGGGTGGCTTCCGAATACCACTGCATCCGGCGCAATGGCAACGACTTCTCCGAGGCCTTCTGCGTGGCTCTGGGTGTTGCCCGGCCTCCTCGGAATTCACAGGCGTGCTTCTGCTTGCCAGCGAAGGAGGCGGCGCGCCGCGCGGACCTGAAGTGTGCCATCGCTGCTCGCGATTTCGTGGAAGGCCTGCGTGAGGCTGGAGCCATGAGTCGAGAGAATTCCAGCCCAGTGAGCACAAGGTTGCCGTCACTACTTGGCAGCCCGCAGGCTGGGGAAGCGACAATTTTAGCTGGCCAGGGCCTACACAAGGAAAGCCCGCCGGCAATGAGCACCAGCATGCAGGTGGCGACACAGTTGCAGCTGCCGTTGGGCTGCCTGCAGCGGTCGTCGCCTGAGACTGGTGCGGAGGAGCCTGGAGATGGACGGAGGACGGCTTCAACACCATCCATCGACAGTCGTAGTAGTGAGAGCTCCGATTCACATCCTACAGCTCAGTTGCAAGAGGGCAAGCGACGAGGTCGTTCCCCAACCGTGCGGTTGACATGCAACAGCGACTGGGAGGTGGTGCGGGCGGCGGCTCGCTCACACAGGCAGATGAAAGCTGCGTGTGTCTTCTTCCGGAACAAGAAGAGGGAGGACGTGCCCTGGCCGGGCAGCCAGGACCTGCGCTGGATGGACGCCTGCGGCTCTTCCATGTGATAGACCAACCGTCTGCTCAGCAAAGTCTGTAACAGCCCAACAACCTTTTGATGCCCACACCTTCTTGCAAACCTTGCAAGTGCTGTTTGTACTCGACTGGGGTCACATGTGTCACCTATATAGTGCCGTTGCACGTGAGACCTTGAGACCTGATCTGGCAAGTCCGAGTTGTGAGAGCATAAACCAGCCTCAGCCATTGCAGAGATGGTGTTGGCATCTCCTGCGCTTTGCCAATCAAGCCCGTCTCTCTCGGGACTGCCTGCTTAGCTTCCAGATTCCAGAAGCTTTAATTTCGACAACAGCAGAGGTCTTTCCTCTAGTATTCTCAAGTCAGCAGTTGCAAACACTGCAGCATCTGAGGGATCTGCGCAATGTACACTGCAGCTCTTGTGCGAAAAGTTTCCAGATGCTGCCAGATGCTTGTCCGTGGCACCAAGGACCGCGTTGTTTCCACCTACCGTTTCAGGCAAGGTTCCTGGCAGAGCTATTGCGAAGCCTTGCCTGCAGGCAGACACACTCGCACAACAAGCGGCCTGGTACGTGTGGTCCTGAGCTGGAACCCGGAGTTCCATCTTGCGCATTTCAGATGTCAGACTCGCAGCTCTTCAATCTCCCTTCATTTTGTGTTATACATTCCACCGTAACATGTTGCATTCTATAATACAGAATATACATATGTACATATATACATATACACACACTTCAATATATACTTACCTATATATATATAACCGACAGCACCTAAAGCACGCCCGTGCCTTTGGCCGCTAAGGTTGACCCTCGTGGCAGGGCCCGTGGTGATTTCCCTTTGTACAATGGTCGCGGCCTCGTAATATCATTACTACTATTTGTATTGTTACTGCTATTATCATTATGATTATGATTTGTATTATTATGATTATACTTATTATGCTTTTTTTGACTATTATTGATTTGTAAAGTTGTTATTTTACACTTTTTTGTTTTTTGCTGTTGTTATCATGGGAAGCTTCGAGCATCGGGCCGCTACAGGGCTTTCTGCTTTGCATACTTAGGGTTTAGGGGTTTAGGGTTTAGGGTCAGGAGTAGCAATGATCATAGGAAGAAGACGCAGGATGGCCAGCTTCATCATCATCATCAAAACGGCGGCGAATAATGTGCGTTGCCCTGTGTGTACAGTAGCTTGCTTGTAGCAATACCTAGGAGTACCCACTGAGCTTCAAGCAGGCATCGTCTCCAGCACGATCATTGGTGGCTATCATGGGCACCTTTACGGCCTCTACAACCATAGCGTAATGGATGTCATGAGTGGTGCCTCGTTGGTTTCGATATAATTGTTGAGCCAAGAGCACTTTAATGCACCAATCTGCAACGCAAGAGTTTGGGCCATATCTTTCGAACCAATCAACGTAGTTTCTGCAACACCTGCATCAGGACGTGCTTGCTGTGGGTGGCAAAACCGGCACTTGACAGCTCAGGTTTTGGTAACCCTATAACCCTAAACACAAAACCCGCACTTGACAGCTCAGGTTTTGGTGATGCTTTGCGGTGGCTTGAGCCTTTCTGCCTTTCAGCTGCAGTTCTTGCGGCGGGACCTTGCGGAGGAAGTCGATTGCAGGGATTTTGCGAAGTCTTTTGCAGCGGGTGTCGGCTGCTGTATCGGTGGGGATCGTCTCCTAGTCAGACTCGTCTCTAGTTTGATCCATTCGTCTATTGAGGGCTGACGTCTTGCCCCCGATGTGCCTTTGACGGCCTCTGGCATGTCATCCGAGCAAGGCTTTTGGGGACAGCCGAAGGCAAAGCCCCCGAACCTCCCTGCAGTAAGGTTGCATGCTCCACATCCTGGAGCCTGTGCAGCAGCTCGGTGGCAAATCTCAGGTGGCTTTGCATGGGCCCGCTTCTAATCGTGGAGCCTCAACATTGGTAATGGAATCGGCTTTTGACTGCTCACGACTTTGAGCCAGGCCAGAGAACTGCCGGCCTCAATGCAATGGATGTTCCCCGCACTGACTCCTACTGGTAGCTGTAGTGCAACAGATTGATCCCTCCTCCCATGCATGAGCTTGTGCACCGCATCATCGCCGCCTAGCCGCCATGTTTGCACCGGCTTTTGTCGATGCTAAGATGATTTCGGTACAAGTATTATCAACGAACAAGACAAAACAAGGCAATGCCGAGAATCAACTAGTGACAGAGAACCGGCAGAAAATAGCAGGCAGACGGATAGACAGATTCAGATGCGCGGTGGCATACAATAGCAATCCTCATCGTCATCATCGCAAACACAGTCGCCATGGGCTGAAGCATGAGCATTTAGACGACGCACAATCAAGAAGTCAACGCCATTTTTGTCACCAACTTCGTTCTCGTCATTAACAAAGCCGACACGATCATGAGCACCTGCATCGTGTGCGTCGGCGTATTGTCATAAGAATATGAGTTAATTATGAGTTTCCCGCTCTTCAGTGTCACCATGCAGCACTCAAAAGCCTGGGCTGTTGAAGCACGTCTAAGACTATCCGTGAAGGCCGAAGCCCAGAAGCTTCCCACCGTGGCCAAAATGGCGCAAAACCTGCTTTAAAGATCTTCAATCCGGTCCTTCACATTTGTAACGCTGCTCAGCCGAAAGGCGCCAAGATAAGTGGAACTGTAGCTGTGGCTTCTCCGTCGGCATAAACGAGAAGCAGAACCTGCCGGCCAGTCCATGGACAATTGATTTGTGCTGTTTTGGTTCGTAGCACCAGGAGTGCAGTGCCCGTGCTGACACCAGGGTTGGCATCTTCAGGTCTTTGCCAGTTCGGCTTCTTTGTCTCCTCGCCTGCTACGCACGTTTGTGGCTTCGTAACGTGCCTTGGCATCTCCCGCAGTCAAGAGCTCTACCAGATAATATGGAAGCCTGAATAATTAGTTAACTCTTTTGAGGGTGCGTTGTTATAGTTATAGTACCGTATACCACCACACACACCCTGTTCCGATTATTGAGGCCCCTACATTAGCGATCTTTTGTCCTCGACTGCTCTGCTGCAGCATGCCAGCAGGAACTAATCCCGAAACCCTAGAAACAACTGCTTGTGTTGATTTGTGTTCTTGCTTCCCAGCTCGATCCAGTAGTTGTGAAACCGAGAGACCTCGTTTGGCTCCGTCCGAGCTGCAGGAGTGTAAACACTGCTAGGAGTAAGGGTCGTTTTTTGGCCACTCGATGGCTCAGAGCAAGGTCCTGATTGTCGAAGCCGGTGTGGATTGCTTACGAACACTATTCCTTAGGTTTGATTATACTTGTAGTACAATATACCCCAAGACCATATTCAAAGCCATATTCTGATTATAAATTATATAAGGCCCCTAGAGTAGGCCGACTAGGCATAGGCTAGGAGATGCTAGGAGCTTGTGCTGAAAACTCTCCCGCACCCCCCCCCCCCCCCGGGTTTTCCCGGCGCGCGGGCGCCCACCGTCTCGCCGCGGGGNCCCCAAACCCCTATTCAAAACCATTTTTTGTTTATAAATTTAAAAAAGCCCCCGAGGGAAGCCCCCCAGGCCAAGGGCAAGGAATTCCGGGGGGTTTTGGCTAAAACCCCCCCCCCCCCCCCCCCCCCCGGTGTTTTCGCCTGGCGAAGGCAGCCAGCCTATCGGCTGTGGATGCCCTTCCAGGGCGGCTCGCTTCACGTCTTCCTGCAGGGCATAGGCTTCCTGGGCTGCTTCTGTGTGTCTGTGTGTGTTTGCTGATGTACTGGGCCAAAGCCCTATGCAAGATTTCCGTCCGTTGAGAGCCTTATGATCCTGATTCACATTCGCTCCCGTGTCTCAGTCGGGTGCGAACCGCACACCTCATCTGGCGAGCCCGGTTTTGAGAGTGCCCAGTGTTCAACCTTTTCTCATGGACGCCCAGAAACGATCCCAAAGGCTCCAAGTTGACAACAACCCCCGCAAATCAGATACAAACCCTGAATCAAAAAAACCTATAGATCCCTTTAAGGAACCCTTTGGATCCCTTTAAGGAACCCTTTAAACCCTTCTCACAGGCTGGTCCTGCTTTGCGCTGCTGCTGATGCAATGGCTCGAGCCTCATGGGCTTGGCAGATTGGGAGATGAGGGCTCAGGGCTTAGGGGTTTAGGGTTTAGGGTTCAGGGCTTAGGGGTTTAGGGTTCAGGGTTCAGGGTTTAGGGTTCAGGGTTCAGGGTTTAGGGTTCAGGGTTTAGGGCTTAGGGTCCAAGTACATAATAATCATATACTCTCCTAAATATTGAGCTACATAACTACTATCCTAAACCCAAGTACCTAATTATTGGGTCCTTTGGACCCTTAGGGTCAGGGCTTAGGGCCCAGGATTTTAGGATCCGAACCCCTAAACCCCTAAATGCCGAAAAAAGGACACCCAAACCCTAAAGCCGAGGTGTGCAAGTTACTACGGCGAGGAGATGCTCTTGACCGAGCTCCCTGGCTGCCACACTGCAGGGCGAAGCGTGCTTCGGAATCCTCCATGGAACCCCGGTACCCCTACTTGGAGGATCATGGAACTTAGTATGTAAGGTTAAGTCCCATGATCTTCCAAGTGCCGGCCATAAACCCAAGCGAGCTATTGACTGGGTGGCGTTCCTTTGTTGCTAAACGGGACGTCGTGTTCTGTAGAACTGTAAACCCCAAAGGCCTCAATCGTGTGGACGTTTTCATGATGAGTTGCGGTACGTTTCTCAAGATTACTTCCTCTCCATAACGGGACCTTAGACCTTAGCCTTGTTGTGTGGTAAAGCCTGAGACCGTGGAGCGGTCGACCCGTTTGGCAACAAACGGACCCCCCGACTAAGACTTAGAAGAATTATTCTTCATAGCCTTTCTCTGATTGTTGTTGAGCAATGAGAGATTAGCAGTTGGAGATCGTTGATGCTTCAGGATCTGTATGTCTTTCAAGTCAGCTTTGCTCATGAACAGTGCGAGGGATGAGTAGGTTAAAGCACTTGATCGTCTTTGTTTGCAGACCAGGTTGCTCCGCCTGATCATGACCATATGCCGGTAGAAAACAACCAGTTACGTGTCGTAGGGCAACTTGCAGTTTCTGAATTGTTTTGCAACTTTACCAATAAAGCGAGTTTCCCAGATGCTGCATGTTTCGCTCTAAGGTTGGGATCCCTTGAAGACTTCATAGTCCAATACACCTCTCTTACCAACTTCGGGGGACACCAATCACACTTTCACACTCAAAGCCCCATAACACATGGGGGGCCCATGTGGCCAAAGGGTCTAGCTGGTGTTCTGATCGTACCAGCAACTAGTAGCAGATATGATTACAGCCGCAGGTATATGATATGTGTGTACACTTGAATATATCTTATGTGTATACATACAGTACATACATAATCACATATATATATATATATATATATATGTATGTATAATATATATATATATATATGTATATATGTATGTATTTAGATCTGGGCTGCGACCTCATGGAGTTTGTGCCCGAAAGTGAAAAGCATGTATGTGCATATATGTATATATATATACAGATGTATACATATATATATATACCCAAGACTGCAGCCCCAGAGCCTGTTAAAAGGCCGAATCGATCCCCCGAGGTTTCCCTACGTCGGAGACAGCCGACTCAAGGCCTTCTTTTGGGGATTTTTTGGGGGGTTTAGGGGTTGTGGGTTTCGGGGTTTAGGTTAGGGCGTTACATGGACCCCTGAAGCGTATAGACGCTTTTATGGGTGTGGGGGGCCATGAGTTTACATACTGTTGGGGGTTTTGGGTACCAGTAGCTCAGGGCTTAAGGCTTTAGATGTTCGGTTAGAAGTTGGGGACCCGCAGAAACTTAGTTTTGTTGAGGGTAGGCGGGCATGTGTAAGTCTGTGCAAAAAAGAGGTGTTTTAGGATTTTAGGGCTTATCGCCTGTAGACCCAAAACCCTTAGCACGGTTCAGGGTTTCAGGGCCAAGGGAGGTTTAGTAGGACTAATGTCCTGGTTGCAGCACCGAAGGCCTACACATGCCTACACAATAAGGGATGTATAAAGCTAATTACCATGATGGGATGTAGGGTTTAGGCTGAATCCTACAAAGGTTTACGTTGTTATAGGATTCCTGGTGATGGTGCCCGTGTATTATGAAGTTTCGTGTCCGTGTATTATGATATTCCTTCATACCGTAACATAGGTTATGTTTAAAGTTACTTTATGGTATGATATTTTATTCTTCATCTTACATTCGTTGTACTATAGCATATTATGTGTATATATACATGCACACATGCAAATACTCATCGCGCAAAGGCAGTAAAGAAGTGCCCTGATCACGCAGCAGCCTGGCTAGGTCGACCAGGCTGCCTGTAGTCAACAGACAGTACATCATCATATCATTTGCGCAGAGCATGTTCGTATTGGGTCCTTGGCCGTGCCAACTGCAAGCGGCATGACTCTCACATGATGTGACGATCCTAAACGTGATGATGTAGTGGACCCTTGCTGTCCGGGGCCTTGCCTGCTTTGAGCGAGAGAGTCGAAATCCGACTATTTTGGGCCTAAATAATTTTGGGGGGGTTCCTTATTATAGGAATAGTGTAATATACCCCCAAAATCCTATCCTAATTATTAAGACTGCGATACTATCTCCATGTCCCCACAAAAAATCCCAAAGTCGCCTTGAGGCAGCTTTTGGCTTGATCGCACAGGCCCGCAATCTGCGCCTGGCATGTGTGGGAGGTTTCTGCAGAGGGGTGTCCTATGGATTTGCTGCTACTTCAACGGGTCTTCTGGGACACAATTCGCAGAAAGTAGGTCGGTTGGAGGTGTTTGTGGGCCACCTTTTCGGATCAAGAAGGCGCCGCTGCTGTCCCGGCAACAGGAAGACGAAGTCCAGGTCGTCGATGATGCAGGTGAAGGCTTTGAAGAGAATGGCATGTAATCTGGATACCTTCGTCCAGGTCCTTTCTCAGGTTGGGCTCTTTGCCTGTTGCTCTTCTGTGACTTACCGGCCTGTGGCTTGCGATGCTTCGAAGTCCAGACAGGTGACGCTGGGACTGAGCGTGCTGGCGTTTAAAACCCCATGGGAGAAGACGAAGCGGAGCTGATGGGCTCCTCTTGCTTCGACCCGGCGAAGTTTGAGCTTTCATTTTATCTAACATGCTCGTGGACTAGTGCTCTCGCCTGTTGACAAAGAGCGGTCGCTGACACACCTGTGACACTTCTCATGCAGGCTAAATCCGGGCTCGTGCCTCGACATAGACAGCCGTGGATAGTCCAGGGCATCTATACCTCAAACTTCTGCCTCTTTGCACGATGCGGCAGATCGATTTACATACCCTGACCATTGCCCTCGAGTCGATTTCACTGAATCACTGAAGTGTCCAAGACCACCATGCAATTGCTTTCATTTCACTTCGCTGCCTAAGTAGTGGCTGGGCTTCAGAGCTGTACGGCTCTTTAGAAGAACATGAAGCCGCTAATGCTGACGCCTGAGACAACATGACAGACGACATCCCTCAAGGGCTTGTTAGCGATCCTTGTGCGGGACCATGAGCCATCACGAGGCTGATGCTCATCGGCTTGCCCTATTTTTACATGCCGAAGCGGCGCATTACAGAGGGAATGAATGCTTGGGCAGCCTGTAAAGCTGAGACTGTCTCTCGCCGCTCCAGGGTATGAAGAATGCAGCACTCCGGTAAGCATGGTGCTTGCATTTCTATCTAGGAGGTTTGTCGGAACCGTGTGGCGTGCGGAGTGTGGAAGAGGCGCAAGCGCCCCAAGCATTCTTCCTCGGTAGGCAGACTCCAGAGTTCATCTGGATGTATCAGTTTGAAGCTGTGAACACATTGGACGAAGGCATTCAAGTCTCGGCCATTTGGGCTCCCCCAACATCTCCTAGGTACGCCAAGAGTCCAACTGTGTAACCCACTCCCTGTCGTGGGAGCAGCTCCCGGCACGAAGAAGCGCGTGCCGAAGGGACCTCGCCGGCGGGCCTACAGTGGCCTACAGCAGCTGAAACCGCATGTAGTGGCTCCACACTACTTCCAAGATGTCGACAAGACTCCAGGACGGAAGAGAGCAGAAGAGAACTGGTTGGATAACACTTCCAAGCCCACAGAAAGAGAGACGAAAGACAGGCCACCCAATTGCCTACAAGTCCTGCCGAAGGTAGTGAGCGATCAATGGGCTCATCCATCGGAGTATGCTTGGGCTAGACGACCCAGCCAGAATTACGGACAGGAAAGCATGCACACACACACACAAAACTGCGTCATAGTAGTCTCCACGGCACCCGACTTGTCCATCACTTTGAGGAGTTCAATTCCACCGTGCGCCTCAACGTTCTCAGGATATTCGTGATCAGATGCTTGGTGCCACTACTTCAATTTCAATGTTCCAGCTACAGCGGTGCATGCAAGCGCTGAAGTTCTGCAGCTCGATTCCTGCTACCTGCTACCTGTGCATCGTTTCAGATGAGTTTGGTGCTGGCAGTACTGGAGACATGCCTAACTGGGTTGCTTTTGAACTGGCATGCAACCTTTGCTGTAGAAACCTCGGCATTGGCAATTCACTGCTGGAGAAAGTCTCTGTCATATAAGGCCCCCACCCATATCAGCAAGGCTCGCAGCATTGCGGCATCTCCTTCGCAGGCCCCACTACCCCCAGTGCCTGAACGACTGCTCATGTCCTACTGCCCAGCCCAAGCTCATTTGCGCTTGCGCCTAAGGTTACTACCTGTGCCGTTTCAACTTGATAGATGTGAGACCCCGCATCTGAGACTTGTTGCTCATGGCTGTTTCGAGGGTGCAAGTAAGAATACGCTGGCGAAGCAGAAACAGCAACAATCTAAACTATCCTGTCAAACGAAGTGCGAAGCCCTCATATCATCTCATGCGGCCGAGTTTTAATGAGTCTAAAACGATGCAGTCCCTTGTTCCGCTCGTTTGTTTGCCTGTGTCTCCATGGGCTTTGTTTCGTAGGTCTCACGTAAGTCCCACCTTCGTAGGCCGCGTCTTTGCAACGCGCAGGTGGTTCCCTGTCCTGGGCACCTGTGCAACTTCCGGGTGTTCCGACGGACATGCATGTAAAGTCTTGAAGTGTTTGCAAGCTGTTTTGTTCGCGGCCGGGTATTTTGCTTGCCTGGCAACAAGGCTCAAGGCTTCGTCTATTGGCCCCACACTGAGGACCCAGGAAGTAAACCAGATAAAGCTCCCTGCCACGATGGCTATGCTAGCAGTAGCCTTGCTGACAGGCACTCGAGCTTGCCAGGTTGCAAAGGCTCCTGCTCCAGATGTGCAGTAGGTTGTGCAGAGCTACAAGTACTTGGACTCTCGCCCGAGGCCATCTCAGACTTAGAGGAAAGGATTCTCAAACGTGCCGGCCCGGTGGCGGTTGCAGAAAAGTTGCTGTCACCAGGTGCTTGAAGAGAGAAACCGAACTTGCTCCTCGATCTTCCGTGGTTCGTTTGGACGACTCTGCCGTCACAAGAAACTGCGGGCTGGGCGGCTGTGGATTCGAGGGTTTCGGTTGTGAGACTCTGGGTGGGCAGCACAGACACGCCCTAGTTTTGCAAAGAACTGTCTACCCGCACGTCCCAGCTAAAATCATCATCTCTTCGCAGACGGAGAGGGAAGAGGGAGGGTAACGGGAGCGGGGGGAAAAGGTCACATTGGCATCGCAGATCGCATCCAAAAAGGCCGTGAGATGCCAAAGCTCCTCAAGCGCGCAGCGACTTCATCTGAGAGAGAGAGAGACGGGTCTTGGTGTGGAAAGGGACTAATATGTCGATGTGGGAGACTAATTGCCTTATTTTGGGATTCTTATAATCAGGATCCTACTATTTAGGGAACTACAGTAGGGCCCCCTCTTTTCGGAAACCCCCATATGTGTTTGTGAGGAGCAGCTCGACTCTTCGATAAACGGTGATGCAGGAGCGGCAGCTTTTAGCGACTTGGTTCACTTCCGGATTTAATTAAAAACCTATGTAAGGATAGAGCTGAAAGCCGCATGGGATCTTCGCTTCGATATCCCGGCTCCTGCTGGTAGTAGAACCCTCGTTTTGCCCTTCCACGCAGTGCTCCCTACTCGTGATTCTAATGATAGCAATGGTAACAATAGCCAAAAGAAGAAGAACAAGAATTAGTAGTAGTAAAAATCATCGTAAATAGCAGCAATAGTAATAGCAATACCGTTGCTGGGCTGGCGATTTGAGCCTTTAGCAAGATTTCCAACCCTCTCATGCATCCTGAATTCAGGCACGAAGTGGCCGCTTCCACATATGTTAAACCCTAAACCCCTAAACTGCATATACCATCTCTTAGCGATTGCCAGAGAAGTCGGTGACGTCGCAGATGGCATGGCTTTGGGGGGTCGGGAGCTGAGTAGAGCTCACTCTCTTAGGGTTGAGTGCTTGGGGTTTAGATTGCTGCAGTGTTGAGGGTTTGGAGGTTCGGGGGTTTTAGGGTGGGTGCTGGGAGAGAGTGGGTGGGTGCCTGGGAAGCCGCTGTACTTGTGCTGTGGAGCTAGCACATGCCGTGGTTTACGTCTTCAATTTAAAGCGAACGAATGCCGAAGGGGTAGTCCAACACCTGCAAAGAAGTTTTGGGCAGTCCGAGACACGTTGTCAGTCTGCATCGGATCCAATGCTGATGGTAGGAAACACTCTCGGTTGATTGGAACATTCAGCATGGCTTCCTACAAGTGTTCTTGGCACTGGCAACGTATCACAGACTTGCGGCATTCAACCTAAGATTGCTCAGCGCGCCATCCCGGCACAGACGACAGCGCACAAAAAGCGACGACCATGCCTACGTACAAAATGGATATATTTTTATATACATGACTCTCTCCCTCGATATATATATATATACAAATGTGTATATACTAATACACGTTATACATCTATATAATGGGTGTTCAGTTTTGTTAGTGTAGCAGACAATCACATAAAAGTACATATGCCTGTATAGAACACTCGCTATACTTGATAGACACTAGTAACACTAGTAACAATGTTGTTGCAAGCGGTGTCCCGAAGGGTTGAACGCCTAATTACTATCGTTTGCCTCAAGATGCAGACAATACCAGCAGTATATAGAGTTGCTTTGATGCTCATGATGCGGCAATTCGCACTATCGGGAAACGTGTAGAGCATCTGGGCACCGACATCTGCTTTGTTCTGGCCTCTCCACACATCTCTTGATTTGAAGGGGTACTGCTATATTAATTTCATAAGTATATGATTATGCTGGCTGCTTCTAATTCTCGCAAACGCGCTGTGTGATGTATGAATATACTTTGCCTATGCGTGAGAACATAGGACGCAAATACACGCTGCGGCATATTCGAGATAGATAAAGACTCTATGTGTGTGTGGGGGTGGGTAAACACACATCTCATGTTGTATGCAGGCATGGATCAATGGGGACAAGCACACACAATCAATATATATATATGCTAGATCCTCTGGATGCAACGGCAGAGAGAGAGAGAGTGAGAGAGAGAGATATATATATATATATGTGCATATCATCTGCATAGACATAGGCGGAAGCATCCTTGAGCGATGGGCAGTGCTTTCGCCTCACTAAGGCGACAGAGTCTGGGAGTTTGACCATCGAGGGCCGAGAGGCTGGAATGGTCTGTGGGTTTGATGAAATCGAAGTGGGGGTCCGGCGTGCCTCGCTGCCTCATTCTTATTGTTATTGTTGTTTCTCAGCTCCAGCAAGCTAAGTTCCTGCATGCTTCCTTGCAGGTGCTGCAGGAGAGTCTACTCGCTGATGGTGGCTTCGCCTATGTGTACGCCCCCACTTCACACTAGCCGCTGCTGCTGTATATATGGTTAACCATATATACCAGATCCTTGCCGGAGTCCTGTCGTAAGCTTTCCTTGAGCTCGTGTGACGGAGATGCTGGCATCAGAGCGCACATTGAATACGTCGGCAGATCTTGCTGCTCCGTCGTGCCAACTTCCTTGTGTACAGATTGCCCAGATGTATCCATGAAGGACATCCGCGTCAGACTTGCAGTGGTGGGAGAGATGGTTTGAGAGCGACAGAGCGAGTGAGTTCGGCAGTTGTCCACTGCAACTCTTGGCCATGGGTCGCCGCACTTGGTAGTTTCCGAAAATAAGGGATACCGTATTTTGGGATCCTTATAATAAGGATCCTATTATTTGGAGTACTTGATTAGGGTCCCCTATGTTCGGAAATCCCCACTTGGTAGGCTAAGCCTTCTCTCCTTCTGTGATTTCCGTAGCTGGGCTTGGATGCCAGTCTAGCACACTGGCCTTGCTGAGCTACGTTTGCACGTAAGATAAGGGCCCAAATAATTACCAATACTTTCTTGGGGGTTCCTTATTTATTACATGTATCCTATAATGGGCCCCAAAACCCTATTCTAATTCTGAAGGCCCCTATACTAAACCCTCATACTACCCCTTATAGTAACCCATATAGATCCCGTTTTAAGAACCCTTTAAAAGGAGCCCTATTCTAATGATTAAGGCCCCTATATTATACCCTGTCTCGCAGGTACAGGGGTCGGGGAGCCCAAGAGCTGGCAGTGCCTGAACTGGGCGAGGTCACAAGCCATGTGCACACCTATGGGAGTTTCCGGAATAGGGGACCCTAACATAGCACCCTAAATCGAAGGATCCCTATTATGAGGACCCCCAAATAAGGTACCCCCAATTTTCTTAAACTCCCATATGCACCCATCTGCCGAAACATTTGCAGAATTAGCTTTGTTGGGCTGCTCGGCCAGATTGCAGTGACACAATCACAGTTGGTTTATGCTGATTTGCCTTGGTTATCGGCACTCCTATGAAGACGATGAATTTAGCGATTCAGGAGTCCTTACCTCCGGTGCCAAGGCCGCGAGGCCCGAACCGGCGAGCCTTTGGTCGGGGGCCCAAGGAACATCGTAGCTTTTTCTTGGGACGCCTCGCCACCTCAGCAGGGCGTTGGACGGTGGCATAAGTTCTGCCGAAACATGACAATCAGTGCCTGTGGTTTGTTAGAGCCGGGTTCAAGAAGGCAAGCTTGGACTGCGACAACCGCATCCACTTGCTCCGGGTTCCAGGGTTCTTCAAGGAGGACATGAGATCGCCTGAGTTCCTCGAAGACTTCCAAAGCGACATACGGCACCTTCGCCAACAGGAGGGCCAAAGCTCGACAATGCAATTCTCGTACCTTCTTTAGCTCGGCCTGCACTGGCGTCACTGTGTTTTGTGTATTTCAGAGTTACAGGTTTTGGCGGTACAGAAAAGGTGGCTTGTTTGTGCATGTTTCCGTAACAAGCATCGCCTGAGCCCGCGCCTGCCTGACCCAGGTGCACGTGTCTAAACATTATGTAATTACTATAGTATATATAATATTATAGACTAGAATAGAACAGAATCCAATTTCGTATGACTATGCACACATGTGCACATAAACATATACAGATATAGGGTTTCTGTAATGTCGTTGTGTTCGGATCCTGGCCCGGCTGTGCCCTGGTTCTGAGTGCCGAAAAGTGCGGCCCACGAGGCGATCCGCCGCACGCTGCTCCAGGACTCCGAGGCATTTTAAACTTCTTATGCTACTGCTAGACTATATACTATTATGATATTAATTAACTACACTACTATAATGAACTGTGTATGATGTTTTCAGAGGGAATTGTCTAATGCTGGCTTTAGTTTCAACGGGCAGCGCCTTGAGCACGGGGCAAGGCAACGGGAAAGGCAGTTTGACAGCATGCGCGTTCAAGGCCGAAGCAAGAGGAATCCGCTCGATTGCAAGGAGAGACGGTTGCCTAAAGTTGTACTCGCGGTTTGCCTTGCACGCCCAGCCTTCAAGTGGGCTTGAAGTCGAAACCACATGCCCTGCCATGACCCAAGACAAGCTTTGGCTCAAGAGCTGTTGGGGCCGGGGTCGGGCTGTCCCGGCTCCAGCTATCTCTGCGTGGCAGCTCTTGCTCAACCTGAGCAGCCTGGACTTGAAGATGGACGTTGCTGGGCTTCTTGATCTGAGCAAACCCCCCGCAGGAGCCGGTGCCATCTGAGCCCAGGGAGGAGCCGAAACGTACACAGAAGTGGACCAGGGACGATCCCATGTACGCTTTGCAGTCAGACGGATCAAGTCCCTAAGCCCTAAAACCCTAGTTTGCGCGCGTGATCTGAAAAGCCTTCTTCTGCTCGGACTCTGGTTCCACTTGGCACCGGTTGTGGTTGGGTCTCCTGTGTGCACCGTCTCGGCTGTGGAGGATGACTTGAAGAAAAAGGATCCGAAAGAGAAGCAGACGAAGAAGAATCGTGATGAATCATCACGATTATTATTCTTCGTCTGCTTCTCTTTCGGTTAGTGATGATTGGTGGGAGCACGCCGGCTTTTGGGATTAGCATGGACGTGACTGGTGGGCCTGGTCCCACTACGCCTCGGATTACTCCTACAATGGAGGAGACTGGCACTACCAATCCTACGGTAAAGGAGGCTACCAGCCTTCCGGAAAGGGCCGCCAGAGAGGCGGAACTGCCAAAGGCAAAGGTGGGAAGAGCAAGGCCAAAGGCGGCAAAGGCTTCTCCTCGAAGTCGCATCTTTGCTGCTTGACCTCGGGCTCCTTCGCATATGCTTCATAGTCCCTGTGACGGTCAGGACGGAGGGTCTTAAAGAAGAGAGCATGGTCCATCCGGTATCGCCTGGGTGCACACCGCAATGACGAGGGGTCATGGAGGATGAGGACGAAAAAGCAAGCAGCTAGCAACCTGAGAGCACGGCAGGTCGCAACGATGCTGTTGTCATCATCCGCCCTCAGACGTTAACGGCTCCTGGGTATGGCCCACATGCGAAACAAAAGAAGCCTTGCCTGCCTTGTGCGAGTACTATAGGGGCCTGAATAATTACCTATACTATTTTGGGGATTCCTTATTATAATTGTGGTATAAGATACCCCAAAACCCCACTCTAATTATGAAGGCCCCTATACTATGAGACTCGAAACCCGGCCCTAAACCGGATTGATTTCCAGGCACATCAAGCGGCACGGCTGGAGCTCTCGCTGTTGCGGCGTCTGCAGCACTCTTGGCTCTGACACTTATTGGCTGTAAACTAAACTTTCAACTTTTGGGGTTCTTATAAGGTAGTCGATTCTGAACGTTTCAACTTTTATTCCCTTGAGTTTTGGAGAGACTGAGACTTCACGCCGAGATTTGCTGCCATGTAGTCCAAGCTCCAGTCTAGGAGAAAGCCGAAGTCAGCGGCGCTTTCTATGTTGTGTTGGAATCAGATCGGACCCTGCTGTGGTAATGTAGGGGCCTTAACACTTACCTTATTATAGCTAAAGTATAATGGGCCCCTAAACCCTATTCTAATTATTAAGGCCCCTATAATACTTGTTCAGGCTGTGTCACCGATAATTAGTGTCCGAGGCCTCACCACTTGCACGTAGTCCGCTTCTTGGGCGGCGAGATTCTCGAAGGCTCTTTGAATCATGCCCGCATTCTGTTGCTAGGTATCACATTCGGTGAAGCAGACTGGCATAGCGGCATAGCCTGTGTTCTTCGGAGTTGGTTGCTCGTCGCATCACGACTTACTTGCTGCAGTGGTCCGTTCGATCGCAAGTCCGTTGGTGGTTTCCGGCTTATGCTCCAACAATCAAGCTGACGATAGGTTCCGGCTGGTGCTCCCACACTCAAGCTGTCGAGGCATTCGCACATCGATGATATCTATCGGTTTGGGGATGCCTTTTTGAAATGTTATTTCGCAAATGCCGCTAGGTGCAGCGGGTGCCGCTGCACCAAAGACGCAGGCAAGCAGCAACCAAAGACGGTGCAGCGCCGTGCTTTGTGCTTGTTTTCTTTCCGAACTTGGCCATGCCGCTTGCAACAGGCAGTGTCCCTGTTTGAGCTTTGTGCGGAGCCTTAGACTGCTGAGAAAGTTGCTTCTGCTCGAGTTGAGAGCGGATGTGTGTGCGACTGCAGTTGTGTCATAAAATTGGCAGCTCCCATCGCAGAACTCGGCAGCATGCATGCCTAGGCACAGGTGGGACCTTGTTCTCACGGTCCGCCACCTGGGGAGGTGATACTGCCGGCGTGTGCTCAGGCTTGAGTGCTTTCCGCATGTTACGTGGAGCTGCTTCGGCAACAAGAGAGCCGTTATCAAGGCTTGTGTCACACCTGAACCCTAGCCGGGGGAGTACTTCTTTTGGAAGCCTGCTCGTTTCGAACAGTCGGAAGCTTGGGCTTGACTTGTTGGGGGGGAGAGGGCTGGTCTTGGGTTGAAACATGTTGAACCTTCCATTTACTGCTGGTGAGGGCCCGTAGCCTTAGGGAAATATCTACCCACAGAATGCCCACACACTACAGCCTGGTCTGATTCGACCTGAGAAACTCAAGTCACTGTTGCTTTCAAGGCTGGACAGTGTGGTGGAAAAGGCCCATCTTGCCAAAGGCCAGACGGCTCTCAAAGCTCGGAGCAAAATGTCGTAGCCTTGGAGCATCAGAGTATGGCTGTCTACTTGTCTGGTTTCCGAAAATAGGGGACCCGAATATAGTACCATAAATAGAAGGATCCTTCTGATAAGGAGCCCAAAATAAGGCACCCCTATTTTCGGAACCCCCCCCCCCCCTGTGGCGATGGAGAACCGCTGTTGAGCCGACGGAAGGCAAGGGCTCCAGCGAGAAGTGCATCTGCTTGGGCCTCGGGTGGAGGGTTGAGGCTTAGGGGTTTAGGGTTTGGGGCTTCAGAGCCACCTTCCCAGGAGTTGGCTCTTCTTTTCTACTGTGGCCGACAGCCCTTAATTGGTTCGGCTACTACTGGGTGCTCTCATAGAGCCCACCCGCCACGCAGCATAGCCTGAAGACCCGGAATGCCAGGCCCCTGCCTCTCAGAAGTGGAGGTTTTGGCTGTGTGGGGTGCCTAGCTTCTTTCTGCCGCGCCGCTGCATGACCGCATCTCGAACTGAAAAGTTAAAAACCGGCAGTGAATACGATGCCTTGAAGAACCCTATGTGTATAGACAAGCACAATCATGGAAGGCTCGCAACACCTAGCTGAAGAAACGTTTCATCGTACCACACCGCAGATGCATGTCATACACCACCTTCGTGCTAATTATGACTTGTAACTCAGGCAGCGACAGATCCTTCTACATGCCATACCCGGCGCACATATGTGCACATCGACATACATTGTGCAGTACTTGCTCGGCAACCCCTACAATCCTTACATTTCCGACCACAGTGGAGTCAAGTCTCAAAGACAGCAGGCCAGCATAATGTCAGCCAGAAACCCTTCCGTAGTCCAGAATGCCAACGACAGATCCTACTGGATTTTTCCGACCTTCCTAGTTGGGGCTGTGAAGGGCCTCTGAGTGAGTTTCAACCGACAGTCACGAGTCTTGTATATCACCTCTACAACTCCCAATGCTTTACGCCCTTTCAGGCTTTGCGGTCCAGATTCTCATCCTTCCGATTGTCCCGACTCCAAAACCTACTACATTTACTACATGGGAATAAGGATCCTTCTATTTAGGGTACTATATTAGGTCCCCCTATTTTCGGAAACTCCCACATCCCTTCTGAAGCCAGACATGTCCTTAGTTTCCGGGTCTGTGTTCTAATTGAGAGCTTGGAGGTGGATCTTGGTGTTGTATGGTTCCTTAATGCTACAACGGGGAAGGTAACAGCTAGGGTTTAGGGTTTAGGGTTCCAGAATGCTACAACGGGGAAGGTAACAGCTAGCCAAATACAGTTTCGGACAGATCCTGGACGAGGTTGGGAGCCGCGGCTTCCGCACTGGCACACTTGCACGAGCACAGCAGCGGCCTCATTGCGGGACGTGCATGCAGGAGTGGCGTGTTCATGCCAGGCAAAATAGTGCGATTATTACTAGTATTATCGTGATTAGAGTTATATTGCTATTATTACGATTAGTATTATTGGTATGTATTGGTGCGATTATGAGAACTTCGCCGTCGCATCCTTCCTCTGCCGGGCCGGATTGACCCAGGGCTCTACGGTAAGTCTGAGGGGTTCCTTTAAGGGTTCGTTTAAGGGTTACTATAAGGGCTCTATAAGGGGTCTTAGGGTATCTATAGCCCCTGTCTGGTTCTTAGTAGGGAATGGGGGAATGGGTTATTGGGGAATAGTATAGGGGATTTTAAGGGACTATCATAGGGATCCATTCCCCCATTCCCTACTTAGCACCAGACAGTAGCTGGTCGCAGCTAGTCAGCCAATATGGCTTAGGGTCTACAAAGGGAGGGGTTAGGGTTTAGGGGTGGTGTTTAGGGTCTATAAAGGGAGGGCAGTTCTCCCCATCATCCGTTTCTGGCACGTGCGATTTGATTTGCCACGAGGCGCAGCTTTGTGTTGGCACCGGCTTCTGAGGAGTAATTCACTACGATGTCAAGAGCGAAAACTTGATGTTGGGTCAGACCCTCAGATGCGCAGACTGGAGCTGACCGGGAAACTACTTGTGGAGGGATGCTGGGGCCTAGAGAGAGGCCTGGCTGCAGCAGCAGTTTAGTTGAATCTCCTTGATCTGTGGAAATTCTATCACAGGTTGGCCGACACATTGGGGTTCGTTTAATCCTGGAGGACATTCGGCTTTCGGAGCCCAAGCATGGACGCCTCCCAAGGCAAAACACAACACGACGACCACCGAGAACGCCCAAGCAAGACATGCTGCTATGTTTCACTATTGTCATCAAGGAAATGGTGTGCTGCAGATTCTTATCTCGCTTGCATTGGCTGTAGTTCGGTTCTTGCATTTGGCCGAAAAACACACTGTGCTTGTGTGCACCATGTTGCCTTTAGGGATGCCTCGCGATCATGTCGTGCCAGGACACAGCGAATCAGAGCGTAGCGATGTTGCATCAGCCGAACTTCGAACAGGAAGAGGTTGCTCTCGCAATGCACGAAGGCGGAGGCGTGACTGATTCAGGTGACCCAGAGAAACCTGAAGGAACCTGCTGGGCTTGCCGACCTCCCCTTGGATGAGAGCGTAGACATTCGCCTGGTGCGTGCAGAGTTCCTGACAGCTCTTGAAAGGGATGGGCAAACCTGCATCCGTCGCCAGGAGCTGGAAAACCAGTCGAAGTACCAGAACGCTTTCGTCACGCGAAGACTTACTGAAGTGGAATACAGAGGAAGCATATCGCAGCAAGCTTCGGATTATCGGCAAAACCAGGGAGCACCCTGATCCCAGGCGAAATCAACTGGCGATGGCACAGCTTTGGCACGACCGGTATTCCTGGTATATCTTGGACTACATGTCGGTTTATCCGTTCTACCGCACAAGTCTCCATCAGAACAGAAGTTT
This sequence comes from Symbiodinium sp. clade A Y106, assembly GCA_003297005.1. Classification (NCBI taxonomy): domain Eukaryota; class Dinophyceae; order Suessiales; family Symbiodiniaceae; genus Symbiodinium; species Symbiodinium sp. clade A. The sequence goes on along the minus strand of BGNK01001430.1, from coordinate 119,348 downwards.
TCAACACACCATGATGCACATGCATTTCTGTTGCACACATGAGCACACATGGATAACGACCTACCGCATTGAAGACTTGGCCTCGTTTGAAGAAGCTGACCGGAAGTCCCTCAAGATGGAAAGATGGAAGTGCGGCTTTTGGCAGATCTCAAGCAGAACTCCACACCTTACTCTATGCTGTGTTGGTGTGAGGCTAAGTGCCAGTGGTCGAGCATGCGAAGCAACTCCCGACAGACTTGTTTCGCTCTCCTTCGTGTCTCCGGAGACCTGGACCTGGCACCTGCGGTTTTCCAAGCAAAAGTGGCCAACCGCGAGCTGTTGTTCACCGAAGAGGCCGATAAGGCGTGGCAGGGACGTGTGTTCATGGAAAAGGCGGCGGAGTGTAAGATGCTGGGGAGATGTCCGTTTTGCCACCTCGCGAGCTTCCGATCCTCTCTGGCTCGCTGTCATTTTACAAGAACCTGACGGTCCTGCGGATCGGCAACAGCCAGAGCCAAGTTGACCGTCGTGGTGCAGAGGTCTTATCCACTGTTTTGACGATGCAAGAGCTGAGTTTCAGCAAACTTCGCATCCCCGGGGACGCGGTCTGCAAGCTAGTGTTGAACCTGACACTCACTGAGTGCCTGGTGGAGGCAGAAGGCGCATTGGGTCTGGCAGACGCACTCGCATGCATGGAAACTAGGTTGGAATCCCTGGATTTGTCTCACAACGCCAAGCACCACTCTGATGCCTGATCCACAACTGCTTCTTGCAAAAACTGGACCAGAGCTCCAACTCCATTGCAGATGACGGGGCAGCCAGCATGGCAAGCCTCTTTGAGAACTTCTGAACAACTTAATGCTTCATCTTTGTTTGAATGCACAGTTCTGGTGCATGGAATATGCACCAGAACTGTGCCTTCAAACAAAGATGAAGCATCAAGTTGTTCAGAAGTAACCCGAATCCCTGCTGATGTACCCTAAACATTTGAAAAGCCGGCAGCCCCAAGTCTGCTTTCCCATTTTCCGCACAGGCATCTCATCCAAAATGTAGAGGTGCTCAGAGTGCATGTTACTCCACAGCTTCGCTGCCTGCCTCAAGTACAGTGAACCCCAGAAAGTTGGAACATGGGTTTAGGAGGATTCTTGCTAGGATCCCCTATACTCTACCTTAAGGGCATGAGGATATTGATGTTCCAACTTTCTGGCATCTACTATAANTACAGTGAACCCCAGAAAGTTGGAACATGGGTTTAGGAGGATTCTTGCTAGGATCCCCTATACTCTACCTTAAGGGCATGAGGATATTGATGTTCCAACTTTCTGGCATCTACTATAAGATGTCAGAGCTTCAGGGATGCGCGAATTTCGCGAATGAAAACGCAAAATCTTGCCCGAAAGGTGGGGTGGAACAGAACGACCACTGCCTGGACCACCGAAAGAGCTGTCCACACGATTGCACAGGGAGTAAAGCCAGCGACAGAGGCAACGGACTCCGTTTGGTCTGTCCTGTTAATTCGTCTGGTAGTGCTGTGTATCGGCCTTCCTGTCCTGACATGGTGGTTTCCGAAAATAGGGGACCCTAGTATAGTACCCTATATAGTAGGATCCTTCTCTTTGGACCCCAAAATAAGGTACCCCTAATTTTCGGAAACTCCCATATGTTCTGGCATGCCTGGTTTTGGCATCTTTTTGCTCTTGACCTTCGTTGCACCAGGTGGGTGTGGGCTAGGCCTAACTGTGTTTGCGGAGTCTGTCGGATCTCTGTGCCAAAATCCCAGGTTTCTGCATGCTTCTGGGCTAGCTCGGATAAGTATCTTTCCGAGCGTGACAGTCCCGGGCCTCCGAATCAGAATTACCTGGGCCCCTGGGCAAAGAAAAAGATTTCGGGGTGTATTATTTTTAATTATCCTGACACAAACGGAACCCCAAGCAATGCTATACTGAATCACTCAGGCTTCTAAGTTACCTAAACCCTAAACCCTAAACCGTTCTAGATTTGACCCTGATTCAGTCTTAAGAGGTGCAGATGGCTTATGGAAATTGGGCGACTTCGGGTCAGCAAGCGCGCTGCTCAGTGGAGCTGAAGCACGCTGAAGGCTTGTTGGCTTCAGGCACGCTTTTGGGTTTGCGTTTCAGGGTTCCGGGCTTATGAAAGAGTGCCCTCGATTCAAGTTGCTACTGGTAGTTGATTCATTGAAACCCTGAGCCCGACAGACAAATCCAAGCCAGGCGAGCGAACGTTCGACTTCACCGGGGCGCCTCGTAAGCTGGTCTTAGAGGCCTGAACACCGCATTCTGGTTTCAGTGAAGGAGACCGAAGCATTCCAATTTGGCCTTTTGAGTCCGGGATTCACTTCCCTGAACATGTGGATGGGACCCAGTTGGCACACTTGACTGCCCTTCATCGCTTTGGCAGAGGGCGTGCTGGCCAGTTACTTCCATAACTGGGTTCTTGTTCAGGTATTTAACTTAAATTACCATAATAGTGATCTATAGTAAATAATAATGTTTCCTGATTATGGTAACTTAAAGTATATAAATCCCTAACAAAAACCCAGATAAGGCGTCCAACTTCTCCAGGGCCTTGAGAGCAGGTCGCGGAAGGCTTTGCTTTCGGGGTCCCTCTGGCCAGCGTGCCTTTGTGATGTCTGGAGCGTACAACACCGGAGACAATTTGAGTCTCGTGGTGGTTATTTGCATGTTCTGTACGAGGCAGAGGAGTTCGTGCACGGCCGGTGCACGACCATCTACCGGGCGCCAGAGGCAGGTGCTCACGGTGGTGCAGCAGCAGATGTGCACGATCTTCGGTCCCCGTTCGGTGGTTCACTGTACCTGCCCACCTGGTGCACTTGTTCGTTGTCTCCCGGAGCTCGGTCTGAGTAAGAGGGTAAGGGCTGCATACGACGGGCTGCACAACTTCATTGTAATGGTATGTGTTTTCAGATGATGGCTGAGACTGTAAAGGCCCTGAAGGGTAATTCGGAAACCCCACCTCTTAGTCAAGAAGTGGGTGGTTATCAATACTAGGGTCTCTAATACGGCATCTAATATTTAGGGTGCCCAAACAGGGACCATAATTTTGACAGCCACCCAAGTGTCCAGGAACTGACCACTGCGTCGTGTGTGGTACTTACGACTACGTGATTTTCACCAGCATGCCTTGCAGCAAGAGGTTGCCGACGTGCATCTCAGATGGCCGATAGGTGGCCGCCTCAGATATTCTTGAGCACGGGCGGTGAAATGCAAAGGTGGCAAGTGCGACAGCTCTTTTGAGGCCCGAAGGCGGACATTTTTGCTCTCGGCGGGGCGGCCCAGCCCTGCCGCATCGAGGGTCTGTCTGGGGTAGCATTCCAAGTCTGCTTGCATTCGGCACCGTTGCAGTTTGCCACTTGTGGCGACGGTAATGGTAGATGGCCTTTCAGCTGAACCTGCCCACGAAGCCTGCAGTTTAGCCAGCATCAGGTTGTGTGCTATATGCTTGTTTGGCTGGCGTTCACCCGTTCCCCATGGACTCGCTGCTGGCCAACATTCAGGCACTCGTCGCCGGCACCGGACCTTTCGTGAAACGTTCAAGCATTCACACCGGTGTGGACTGCACATCCTTCCAAGACTCGCTTTGAGCATGCAGGCGCGCTTTCACCTGCCGACAGAGGCAGAAGCAGCCGTCATCCCAGTGCATCCGTCAGGGCATGCGTTGGCATCGATCCAGCCAACCTGGGTTCTTGTTAAGGGATTTAGTTTAAGTTGCTATGATAAGGACACCATATTAAATACTATAGATCCCTATTCTGGTAACTTAAATTAAATTCCTTAACAAGAACCCAGCAACTGCCTGTTTGCACGGTCTTCGCGCCGAGGCGTACCCTGCAGACATCATCAGGCAACGACCTGTGCAGAAGCTTTGGCTAAGCCCTTTCGTAGCACAGATGCTGCGCAGTCCGAAAATTCAGCCATGGCCACAAGCACCTGGAAGATGCCCCAGAGTTGAACTCGAAGTCCGCCCGAGCCTTCATGGCCCTGCAGGAAGCCTTGCGTGCACCAATGGACCAAGGTCAAAACACCCCTAACCAAGCAAGACCGGGAGCCTGCAAGCATTCGCATGTCACTTCTTGTGTGGCTGTGAAGAAATTGACCACACGTAGGCAGATTCTTGTCTGCACATATGAATGAAATGACCCTGTCTACCGGTCGGTCTATACGAGTCCATACCTAGGTTACCTCTATGCATGTGTGTGTATGTGTGTATACATACATATATGTATGCATATGTATTATGTTTATATACAAATGCTTTGTAGCATTATACAATTATGTACATAATATGTGTAGTTAGTTACATGTCTACTTATGGATTACTTCACCCATGTACTCAGATGCATTCATTTATGCACGGATTTATTTGCTCCCTGTTGGTGTATTCAAACTTGCATGTGTTTGTTCGCTTTAGTACCTAAACCAAAATCCTAGACCCTAAACCCTAAACCCTCACAGTGACGGTCGCGAATTTCAGAAGTCGCGACCGTCACTGTCAGGAACATGAGAACATGGAGAGAGGTTCCATCCAATACTTGGGATATCGTTTAAAATGATTTCCCACCTTGCCCTGCTCGAACAGAGTATGCAAACGTTACTGACTGGCATCGAACTGACAAGAAGTTTGAAGCCGGGGAAATCGCTATCTAATTAGCATCCAAAGTGCTGCTGTAGTCAACTGTTACTTCGAAGTACCCTGCAATTCGGGCTCTGTCCTTGCTAGGTGGGAGGGAAAAAAACCCTAAACCTAAGAGAGGAGTTCTAGCTGTATCTGCAGTTCGAAAAGAGCCCATTAAAAAAAAAAAAAAAAAAAAAAAAAAAAAAAAAAAAAAAAAAAAAAACTAAGAGAGCCGAAGGTGGCTCTGCAGCAGCCTCTGCCGGTTGCCGGGGGAGCGTCCGACAGCTTTGGCCCTGGCATCCGAGGCCAGCAGCCTTTTTTGGGGTAGGTACCTTCTGTAAGGGCCTTTTGAGTTTAGGGTTTAGGGCTTTATATGTAAAGGCCTACCTTATGTAAGGGCCTTTTGAGTTTAGGGTTTAGGGCTTTATATGTAAAGGCCTAGAGTTTAGGGTTTAAGGTTTAGGGTTTGGGTTTAGGATGGGTTTAGGGTTGAGGTTTAGGATGGGTCGCTGGCTGACACTAAGAGCCCAGCTGCAAAAAGGTTTAGGATGGGTTTAGGGTTTAGGTAGGATAAGTCGGATAAGTTGTCCGGCCTTTTGAGAAGCATCGGCGTCTTTCAAATGAATTCCCGCCTCCCTCCGTTCTCTGTTCACGAGCCTAAACCAATCACCAGCAACCTCGCCTGGCTTGTCCCGAGTGCGAGCCGAAACCCCCCAACCTTTAAAAAAATGGGGGCTTAAATAATTACCAATACTATTTGGGGGTTCCTTATTATAATTATAGCATAATGGGCCACAAAACCCTATTCGTATTATTAAGGCCCCCTATACTAAGCCTATATAGTAACCCTTATAGACCCTTTGTTGTAAGAACCCTGCAAAAGGAACCCTATTCTAATTATTAAGGGCCCTATATGACCCTGAACGGCTGTTGTTTGGGAGGTCGAGGAGTTCGTCTCCACGGGGCTGGTCCGGTCTGCCGATACAGCCAAGGAGGCGTCACAGGAGCCGATCTTTTCTGTCTGATTCTTAGTAGGGAATGAGGAATGGTTATTGGGACTATTATTGGGGATTATATAGGGACTACTATAGGGATCCATTCCCCCATTCCCTATCAAGCACCAGACAGTTTTTGGAGAACCTTTCGGTGAAGTTCTGGGCTTAAGGGGTTGCGTTGTTGTCCTTAGGAATTCTAGATTGGCGTAAGTCACTTGGCAGTCCTTCGGTTAGGAGTATCGGTACGTACCAGTTTCTAGAACTTGGCACCTCCAAGTTTTTCTGCCCCACCTAGAAAGCAGCAGGCACCGCCTGCTGTGGAGCTCGAGTGGGTCGGGGCCCCTACTCTGTTCGCTGAGGGTTTAGGGTTCAGGGCCCTAAACCCTAAACCCTAAGGGGTTTAGGGGTTAGGGTTTGATGTTCTCGCGGTGGTTATTCGAGTCGGTCAACGTGCCCGCAAAAACTTGCTGCTGTTACCGAAAGTCTCCTGAGGTTGCGGACTTCTCGCACATGCCTCCTGTTGCTGGTTACGATGCCGACGCTGAGGCCATCACCGACATGTTGCTGATGATTGAAATCAGGTAGGGTGCGGGAGTACCAAGCAGGAACAGGACAAGTTAATAAGTTGGGCGAGTATGGTCTAATGCATTGAGTTGCTACCTGATCCCGGTCTTGCGGTAGGGGAATTAGGGGACAGCACGATTCCTGCTCGTGACGTCTGTGGGTTGCATGATAGACAGACGACCACTAAAAGGAAACAAGGGCCCACTGGGAGACCTAGGCCTAGAAGCAGCTTGGGAGTAGCTGCCAACATGAAAAATGTCGTGTTCGTGTTGCCCGAATCATGGAAGCAGGCCGGAACCGTCACTGCCGCTGTTGACAAAGTGGTCACTGAAGCCACGCAGCTGGGCCGCAAGTCTTGCGGAGTGGTGCTCACAGGGTGTTCCGTGGCTTCGCGTAAGCCTAAGCCTGGCGCTTGCAGTGGAGCTGCGCACGTGAATTCTGTATATACTGCTGTAGGTGTATACTATGCAGGTATGTGTATGTATACACAAATGCATGCATGCCTGCCTGCATGCCTGCATGCCTGCGTGCGTGCGTGCATGCATTCATGCGTGCATACATACACATACATGCATACTACTTATATGTTATAAATTCATTTGCTCAGGGCATTTGTGGCTGTTGACGCGTCCGCCGACGCCAACCTCGGATCCGCGCTCGGAGGGCTCGTTGCCAGAACTGCGAATCAATTCGGCAGGCCTGATGCACCAGCAGCTTAAGAAAAGTCCATTTCAACCGCCGGTGCCTTTCTTCTTCAGTTCACGAGATACGATATGCTTCCCGGTGCACAGATATGCTTCCCACATATCCCCATAACTCTTCCCAACTCAAAGGGCCGCAGGATCCAGAGCTTGGAACCATCTGAACAACGCCCGAAGCTCCCCTTTTTAACCCGAAAGGCTCAGCCTAGTCTTTGCACTCCTAGCGCCCATCAAAAAACAGCTTCGCAATGCGCCAGCATGGCGCTCTACAATCGGCCCCTGGGCGCCCATGTGCCGTCCGGGGAGCTGGATTGCGAGGGGGCCATCGCCAGGCGCGTCGGACCACAGTTTTGTGAAGTTGGCACGCACCTCGCAGCTAAGCACAGCACCTGAGATATTAGAACATGCAATATGTAACATGTAATATGTAAGAACAGGTACAATTGCGTGAGCTGAAGCCGAAGCTTGCAAGGGCTCAGAAGCGGCGGCCGCGGCTCAAAGACACAGCTGCGCCGCAGCTTGGTCTCACTAGGTCACTAGGGTGGCCAGGGGGGCTGAGTGGATTTTAGGCTCTCATGAGCGCTTTTGCCTGGCTGGTTGACCGGCGCTAGTTTCAGGTTACAGTTGCATGTTGCAGGAAGCTTTTAAGTTTCTGATGGAATCTTATTGATGAACTTTTGTGGCTAGTGACCTCCTTTTGACATCACATCTTTGCGAGGCCCCGTTGCCTGTACAAAAACGAAACGTGACTACAGAGGTGAGGGGCAGATTAGCATCCTCAATCGTAAGCTGGGGAACTGCAGCCTATAGACGACATTTTCGGCCATGCGCATCCATATTTTGGTGCAGCATTTAGGCTCGACGAAGGCTTAGCAAAGGAGCACAAGGTCTTTCAGGTTTCAGCTTTCAATCATGTTCTGCGCATTAGCCTGGGCTGTTCTTCCCTTGGCGGTGGCCGCCATCTCTGACCCGGACTGGGAGGCCTTCAAGCACAAGTACAAGAAGAGCTATTCCAGCAAGGGCGAGGAAGCGGCCCGCTACCAGCTCTTCAAGGCCACGCAGACACGAGTCGATCACCTGAACAAGCTGAACGGTGAACCCGCCTTCGGCATCACTTGGATGGCAGACCGTCATGAGGAGGAGAAGTACAAGAGGCCGTGGCCTAGACCGTATGGCCCCAAACCTAAACTTCTACTAAACTTACATCCGGGAGCTCCATAGCTCACGGAAAAAGGGGCACAAAAGATAAAAATAAAAGCAGGCTTAAACCCTACGCCAAACAAAACTCTAAGCGAAACTTCGACCTGCCCGGCTTCGCCAGGGGCCACCGCAAGCCCAAGGGCTTCGTCCCCGTCGCGCCGGTGCGAAACTTCTCCGACGCCGTGTCTGGGCTCCTGTTAAGGAGCTGAGTCTAAGTTACCATAAGTAAAGGGAAATCATGGTAAAGAGTACTGTATCGGTTTCCTGAAGATAAATGCTACCAGAATAGGTCTCTCTTAGTCATACTAGCTTAGTTAGTATCGGTGTCCTTCAGGGTAGTTTCCACTCCATAACAAAAGCCCAGGTGTCGGCCAAGGCTGTTGACTGGCGCCTTACTGAGGCCGTGACGCCCATCAAGAATCAAGGACAATGCGGCTCCTGCTGCTCGGCATACTGTAGGGGCTTTAATAATTAATATAGGGTTTGGGGATATTAAATGTAGGGGCCTTAATAATTAGAATAGGGTTTTGGGGGCTCCTGGTTATGATTAGAGTATAATATCCCTTAAAACCCTATTCTGATGATTAAGGCGATCAGGGCCCCTACGTTAGGCCATCGGAAATTCTTGTTTCTGTACTATCACGTAATTCCTCATGTGCGTCAAAGAAATATTGTCATTTTCTCACGAATATGCCAACCTGACTTTAAAAAGGGTCAGCCTAAACCTAGGCTGGGCCTTCAGCGCAACGGAAGCCATCGAGTCCCAACTGATCCTGGCCTCCGGCGGCAGGTACGACATTGCACTGTCTCCCCAACAGATCACCAGCTGCGCTCCCAGCACCGGAACTTATGGTTGCCAAGGATGCAATGGGGGCTTCACGGAGGGTGCCTACGAATATCTCAAGACCGCGCCGGGCCTGGCCAACAGCTTCTACATCCCTTACCAGCAGAGCCTCACAGAGTCCACAGACACCGTCGCCTGCCCCAAGGAGAAGGTGGCAGCCATGGACGGCCCTTACATGCAGCTGTCAGGCGGCTACGCAGCCGTCACAGGCTACAGCTACGCCGTCAAGCCGTGCACTGAGGGGAGCTGCGAAAATCAGGACCTGAAGGGATTGGCAACTGCCTTGGAGGAATCTCCCATCTCCGTGTGCGTCAACGCAGGTGTCTGGAACGATTACACCGGTGGTGTTTTGTCGGCGGCAGCATGTGGTCCGATGGGCGCGGCGTATCAGGACCACTGCGTGATGGCCGTTGGCTTCAACGCCACGGCTCCCAAACCATACTGGATCGTGCGCAATAGTTGGGCATCCACCTGGGGGATGCAGGGCTACATCTACCTGGAGATGGCCAAGAACACCTGTGGCGTCGCCGATGATGCAACGATCCCCGAGGTCAAGGTGGACCTCTCGGAGGAGGAGGCACGTGATGCCGCCGCCCGGCGGGCCGCGATGTTCCGCCGCGCCAGCACCTCGTCGGCCACGGCCAGGCCGGCCACCCCTTCGGCTGAAAGCAAGGAGGAGCCTTTGGTCGTGTAAAAAGACCAGAAGTGTCTGAAGTTTTGACGGAGGCGCTTGGCCTCGTTCCACTGCTCTCTTTAAAGATTGCTCCGGTGTTTTGCATCGGAGCTTCTTGAGCACAGCCAAGTGCTTAGAGATGCTATAGAGATGATATACTCGGCTTGTTGGAGATGAAACAGTCGCGCGAGAGTCAATCTCTAAGTTTGCAGCTTGCCCGGCAGGCGCTCAGTCGTAAACCTGACAACAGCAGTTACTGTAAAGCCCAATAGAACCCGTAGACAAGCAACAAAATCCCTGATAAAAACATGATAGAACCCCGTTAAAAAATGCAGCAAGCTTTACAGCTACCATTATACAATTATAAATAAGACCGCATGAAAGCTTTCTAACGGGACACGCCCCACGTTTCATAGCTAACCGGGATTCTACATATTTTATTTTAGCACACGATGTTGGATTTGGCATAATTTGGCGTATCATCCTGCAAGCTTGATACTACACAGCACGCTTCAAGAACAGCAGGCTACTTCCTTCATTTCCATCAAGCTTGTACTTCGTCAGGATCATGTTGTCCCAACGAAAACCATATTATGGCTAGTATGGCTAGTATTCGCCAGGAGCCACTGCTAACATGTCATGATAAGGTCCCCAAAGGTTGAGAAGGTACTCGCTTCGGCGTTGGATCAAAATTAGATACGTGCCCGTCCCACCTGTCGTCATACAGTCGTGCCCCTCATCAGGGATGACTGACAAAGAGTAGGAACAGCCGGTGAAAGCAAACAGTCTGTCCCAAAAGCCGGTGAGATCTAACACAAGGTCTATTGCGCGCCTACGCTGAGGATCCAACAAGTGGAGCCAGAAGAGAGGTACTGTGTCAGTGCTCATTCGAAAGAAGCGCGTTCCCGCGCAGCGCGCGCCAATAGCTATTCGTGTTTTTGTTTTTTCTGTTTCGGTCCCGCCGCCGTGTCGGTTTTAGAAACGCATTGGCGCGTAGAAGCGCGTTCGCCAAGAAGCGTACGCAAAGCACCAGGTTAGTACAAGCACACATCTTGCATCGAAGATAGGGTTTCTTAAACGGAATTAAGTTTCTAACTCCATCCAGCGCAAAATCTTACATGGGTGCCACGACGCCACGACAAGCCCGGTGCACGTGCACAGACCAAAACTGCAACCAGATCGTTGTAGCGTAGAAACGCGTTCCGCTGCAGCAATGCACGTGAGGGAATCCTGGTTTTTCCTCGGTCCGCAGTGGCGTAAAGAAAACCTGCAGTCTGTGGGCTCAGGCGACACATTTGGCTTCCTTTCCTCGTTCTCGGGCATCCAACAGCGGCTACATCAGAATCCAGAGAAGACAAACGCAACGGAGACAGAGGAGCCAATTCTTTCAGATCAGCCAGTGTCGGGAGATCGGGCGGCATCTGACACCCACCGAAGCCATGCATCACTCTTAAATCCACTAACTCAGGATGAATCGGTAAAAGCATGATGCTTGTGCACAAATGGACACTTACAAATACAGCTGTCGCAAGTGCACGAAGCTGCGATCAATGCCCACCAGCTGCACCGCAGTATGCAAGCTCCTCTGGACCCGGAGCAACAGGGCCGATAAGATTTCGCTCATGTATGATTAAGAAGCGCTTTCCCATAAACCTCTATGCAATTTCCAAGAAGCGTGCGCAAGGCACTTTTAGAAACTTCCATTGAATTAGAACGAAGACCCTTTAAAAGAAATACAAGAGAGAAGGATGCGCCGGCTCCCAGGCTCCCGCCGGCTCTCAGCGGCGCCGGAAGTTGCATTCACCTCCGCGCGGCTCTGTGTTGGGACCCCCGGAAAGAGCGGAGCTTCCGAGATCTGAACTTGGGGGAGGGGTTTAGGGTTTAGGCGGGCTTTCGGGCTTCGAAGCGGCGTGGGGGCTTCGAGGTTTGGTTTGCATCCCACGTGAAGCCAAAGGGACGCTTTGAAGCTTCACTCAGTGGCTGCTGACCGAAGCAAAGGCCGGCATGACGACCTCAGCCTTTTTGAAGCCATTGAGAAGGAGATCGAAGTGTCTCTGCAGCAAAGTGTGAGATTCGGCCTTTCACGAGGATTTGAACCATGTTGCTGCTGAAGCTGGCGGCTCGTGCTAGCAGCATTCCTGAATGGCATAGATTTTAAGTATCTTGGGCCCCGGGCCTCCGCCTCATTCAAGAGACTCTAGCAGAGGCACCTCAAGCCTTCGCCGAAACTTAGGACCCCAGCTTTCCCTCCAGGTCGCCAGCTACCAGCGCCCAGGAGATGCTCTTGGCTTCCACAGGCAGATGGGAGTTTCCGAAAAGTTTGGGGCCCTTATAATAAGAATCCTACTACTTAGGGTGCTATATTGGGGTCCCTCGACCGGACTTGAACGACTCAGCCAAGCTTCGTGGCTGGTGCAGTGAAGCCGGTTCTGTCTCGTGGTGCCTATGCTAACGTTGATACTAGTACGCTTGTATCCCCGTACTGCTTATCGGCCCACTGAAAGAAGCGGCAGCTGTTCGGCTTGTCTTTAAAAGGTCCCGTACGACATCAGCACATACTGCAAGCAACCGTGCTAAGCTCCATGATCTGCTTGCCAGGAGTCGGAAGCATCTCCAGATTTGGGGTGACGCATTGCTGCCTGCTTGCACTGTTACTCCACGGATGTCCACACCCTAATCTCCAAAAGAATTGTATCATCGCACACCCAAGAACCCTAAAGTTGCCCTAAAGCCCAAGGGCATGGCATGATCTTAAAAGAAAGTATACCCTAAACCCTTAGGGCCTTAGGGTCCTTAACCCCCATAAGGCGCCCAGGGCCCACGCCTCTGCTTGGAGGTCTGGATCCCGAGCCTTCGCCTCAGTGAGTCTCGGCAAGCAGCCCTTCCACAGCCCTCGTCCCTTGGGGGTGAGGGATAGGGATCAAAAAAAATTAAATCAGGATCAAAAAACTTAAATTCAAAAAAATAAACTAGCAAATCGCAAGAAATTAAGAGCGCTGATCCACCCTACGCCTAGGGAGAGAGCGAGAGAGAGAGAAAGAAAGAACGAAATAAAGAAAGAATGAAAGAAAGAAAAAGACAGAAAGAAAGAACAACGAAAAGACATAAATAATGAAAGAAAGAAGTAAGGAAAGAAACACCGCAAGAAAAGGGCAGGAAGGAAGAAAGAAAGAAATGAAGGAAGGGAGGGGGGAAAGAAGTGAGGAAGAAAGGAAGGCAGGAAGGAAAGAAAGAAGCCAGGAACGCGGGAAGGAAGGAAGAAAGAAAGGAAGGAAGGAACGCAGGAAGGAAGGAAGCAAGGAAGGAAGGGAGAAAGCACGGAAGGAAGAAAGGAAGTAAGAAAGCATGGACGGAAGGAAGGAAGCAACGCAGGAAGAAAAAAAACATGATGAACCGGAGTCGCCAAATGAGGAGGCGTGCTTAAGATATATGATGGACTGAAAACGCCTATGAGAGGGCGTGTTTAAAATATAGGTTGAGCCGGAATGGCCAAAGGAGGGGGCGTGTTTAAGATATATGCGGAGCCGGAATTGCCAAATGAAGGGGAGTGTTTAAGATATATTATGAACAGGAGACGCCAAATCAGAAGGCGTGTTGTAGATATATGAGGAACCGGATTCGTCAAATGAGGGAGCATGTTTAAGACTTTAAGATATATGACGAACCGGATTCGCCAAGTAAGGGGGGCGTGTTTAGGATATGCGATGAACAGGAATCGCNGGGGGGGGCTGCCCCCAACCCCCCCCCCTCCGCTTTTTGAAGCCGTGCAAGGTTGCCTGAAAGCTTCTGGCCTAAAGTTCTGGTTAAAACCCATCATGCGAGCATTTTGACCCCCCCGCTGTTTTAAGCCGTGCAAGCTAGCTTCAAAGCATGTTAGTGTTTTTGGATGCTATCATGCGAGCATTCTGCTTGCAAAGGGCGGGTGGGCTGCGCCCCCCTTTTAAGCAGTGCAAGCTTGCTTCAAAGTACAGTACATGAGTTTCCTTTCTTGAAACCCATCATGTGATCATTGTGTTTGGGACGTGTTGTAGATACATGATGAACCGGAGTTGCCCAATGAGGGGGCGTGCTTAAGATATGGACTGAAAATGCCTAAGAGAGGGCGTGTTTAAGATATAGGTTGAGCCGGAATCGCCAAAGGATGGGGCGTGTTTAAGATATATGAGGAGCCGGAATTGCCAAATGAAGGGGAGTGTTTAAGATATATTATGAACAGGAGACGCCAAATCAGAAGGCGTGTTGTAGATATATGAGGAACCAGANATATGAGGAGCCGGAATTGCCAAATGAAGGGGAGTGTTTAAGATATATTATGAACAGGAGACGCCAAATCAGAAGGCGTGTTGTAGATATATGAGGAACCAGAATCGCCAAATGAGGGAGCATGTTTAAGATATACTCATATGATGAACCGGATTCGCCAAGTCAGGGGGTCGTGCTCAAGATATATGATGAACCGGATTCGCCAAGTAAGCGGGGCGCGTTTAAGATATATGATGTCTCCGGATTCGCTAAATGACGGAGCATGTTTAAGATATATGATGAACCGGAATCGGCAAGTAAGGGGGCATGTCTAAGATATATGATGAATCGTTTCGCCAGTCAGGGGGCGTGTTGTAGAGATATGATGAATCCGCCAAATAAGGGGCGTGTTCAATGTACATGATGAACCGGAATCGCCAAATGAGGATGAACCGGAATCGCCAAATGAGGGGGCGTGTTTTGTTGATAGATGATGAATCCGAATCGCGAAATGACGGGGCATATTTCAGATTTACGATGAACCGAAATCGCCAAATGAGGGGGCGTGTTTAAGATACCGGAGGAACCGGAATCGCCAGATGAGGGGGTGTGTTTAAGATATATGATATATGATGCATCCGAAGAGGTTTGAAGCTGAGAGCTTGAACCCTAAAGTTGAATTAAGTGACCCCGAAATTTGGTTGCGAAGTGACCCAAAACGGTGCGGACTCGCCTTGGCTAAGTGAGCCCGGTTTTTGGTGGCTACGTGACCTCGGCAAATATCGAGAACATGAAGGGTTTTCTATGAAAACATAGCGAAATCAGAGGTTTTCCTATGTAAATACTACGGGACTACTACGACCAGTTTAATTTTTTTGATACAAATGTAATTTTTTTTGATCCCTCCCCCTCAGGTTTTTCTGCAGCCATGCTGCAAAAGTACTGGTTTAAATTTTTATTGATCCTGATTTTAATTTGTTTTTGATCTTTGTGCTTTAATTTTTTTGATCCTAATTTAGTTTTTTTTGATCCGTCACCCTGGGGGTGACGCGGTATGTTAGAGTTATACCTGCAATATGGTGCTACTAATTGTCGTATTTAGTATAGTCAAAATAAGGAACCCTACTGTAAGCAATGGAACAACTAATTGTTATTTCGTCACAACCAGGGCACTAACTATTGAGGTCCTGCTGTTTCCTAGCCTCGTCCTGACTCCTTTGAGATATTCTTCACTCAGATCAGGATCACGCAAGCGTTGGCGATGTTCGACCTCACTCTGGTAGACTGCTGGGCCAATCTGTATCGATGCGCCCCTCAGCTGACATCAAAGTTCATGTCAATGTCGCAGTGGGACCTCCGCAATCTGCCTGATGCTGGTTCCAGTCGGTGGCTGTACTTCTCCAGGTCCCCAAAGGGGAACTTCCGCACGCTTTGAAGCCCGAACAGGAAGACGACTTCAAGTCCTGGCACCATGACAACTACCAAGACTGGAGCCCAAGGCGACTCATGCACGCTGAAGCTTCGGTTTTGAGCCACATTTTAGGAGTTTAGGGTTTAGGGAAAGCCACGGTTAAGGGTCAAAAAGGAAGGAGACGGGGGGTACAGCGCAGGAGTTGCGGGGCTCTTGGTGGATGGTGAGCAGGATCGGCTGAATTTCGGGATTGAAGCTCTAGGACGGGCAGCTGTCGCATGGTTTTCGAACACGAAAACTCCTTGAAGAATCCCTTGCCCTCTTTGTAATAACTTCATAACCGCCCCCCCCTCCCCCCGAATTCAAAACCCGATTTCGGAGGCGAAATTCTTTGTGCGAGGGATGCTGGCTGGGGATCGAGACCCTAAACCCACACATCCTTCAGTAACTCTGATGCCTAAAATGCCCTAAACCCGGTAGGCAGTCTGAGTATAGACACCACAACTCGCAACACTCTCAGTCGTAGAATGGTAGTGGCGTCCACTGGTCCTGGTCACCGTGAATGGGTGGCCATTGAGCATCAATGACGGGGATTCAAACCGCACAATCCCCCATTCTTCATATTGGGGGAGGTGGGGTGGGGGGTTGTGAATATTCTGGGGAAGGGATTAGCCTCCACTGTTCGGCTTGAGGCAGGCATCGGGATGGAACGAACTACTCGATACCCGTACAGTGAAGCGCTTTCGCATTAACGCTGCGACTAGGCGATTCGGTGATGTACGGTTCCGTGTCCACCCACAATGCCGGTAAGAAGCAGAAATCTCGAGTCTGGATCACCAACGTCTGGGCTCTTATTCCTTGATTTACCATGATGAAATTTGGAGGAGGCCATAGCTTCTATGAGTCCCTTTAAGACCCTAAACCCTACAACACACAACCCTAAATGAAGTTCAATCGAAACAACCCGAACTCCAGAAAGAAGCTCGAAACCCTTGCAATACGGGCCTCGTCCTTGCTAAGTAGGAGGGGAAAAAATCCCTGGCCCCAAACCCCTAATGGCCCTAATGGACCCCTAAACCTTAACACCCTACGTACTCCCTCGCCCAAACGGCCTGAAACTTGCCGGGTTGCCTCGCCGACATCGGCAGGCCGACGGCCACCATCGGCCTAAGCCTTGGCCAGGCGCCTCTCAAAACAGGGTTTGGGGTTTTAGGGGTTCAGGGCTGTCGCAGCAGAGCTCTTTAAACTTCGGCAACTTGTAGTTCCATGTGAAATCATTCCGGATGCTTGGCCTGAGCGCACGAGTCGCTTACTCACTAAGTGATTGTGGTCAAGTGTTCGTCCTGGCGGAGTCGCAGCAGGCCAGTTGCAAAAGGGGTTCAGGGCTTTTGGGGTTTTAGAGTCTAGGGTTTTAGGGTTTTGGGTTTTAAGGGGTTCAGGGTTTAGGGTTAAGGGATTTTGAGGTTTAGGGACGTTTCGGGGTTCATTTTGGATCTAGGGTTTTGGGGTTTAGGGCTTTTGGGGAAAAGGGACGGTTTTGGGACGTTTTCGGGTTTAGGGAGGGTTCTGGGCTTAAGGCTTGAGGTGTTTGGCATCAATGTGGGATCTAAGGCTTTCCACTGAGCGTTGAGGGTTTTACTGTTGCAGACTTTTTGGCTGTATAGGGCCTGCATGCCCTTTGCAACACGTTTTGCCGTAGCGATTGCTGCGACGCTGAAGGACCCAGCCGCTAAGCCAGGGCTACGACAGAACACTGCCAAACAGAGACACATTACACCAATGCGTTGCGAACAACAATGTGAATACGAACAAGATGCAAGAGTTCCCCTCGTCTGTGTGACTTATATGTTATTATTATAGTCGCGACAGAGAGAGAGGGAGAGAGAGAGAGAGGGAGAGAGAGAGCCACAATACTAGATCTCTGCCTTTTCGGTCGAAACAGACGTCCAAAGTTTTCACTCCTCCCTAACAGCCCGTAAAAGCGGGCGGGCCTTAGTGCCCGGGGGGCTTAACTCGCCCCTTAAGCCTGGAAGAAGAAGAAGAAGAGAGAGAGAGAGAAAGAGAAAGAGAAAGAGAAAGAGAAAGAGAGAGAGACAAAGAGAAAGAGAAAGAGAAAGAGACAGAGCGAGAGAACGCGAGAGAGCGCGAGCGAAAGCAATTTTTTGTGAGGTGCGGGCTTTGGCCTTCCAAGATGCACGGACCCAAGGACCCCGCAAGCCAGTAGTCTTATGGTTCGGGCCCGGGAAGTGCGAATCTCCAGTATCCTCTAAATTGGGAGACCTTATTCAGCTCTTTACTGTATGGATCCCGAGCATCATGGGGGCACATTCCTTAATAGTTCAGGGACATTTTGAGGATCTGGGAACCCCCGACAAGCTTGAAAGCGAAAAGGCTCTGCCGTGAGGTGTAGCTGTAAGCAACTAGGGGTCGGGAGCCGTGCGCTTGCCGGTGGGCCGATCTAGTCGGAACACAGTGTAGGGGGTATGTTACGCAGCAGTGGGAGGCAGCAAGCATCCCTGTAGCGGCTCTCGTCGGAGGAGAATATCATGTGCTTCAGCACAATGGCGACATCTTCGCTTTCGATGAGCCCCCTTGATTGTTTTCAGCGGGCTAAAGCGGCTGAAGCCTGGGTAGATGGGTTTTCCAGTGTCAGATGCACCGCGTGATCTGATCCAGTTTTGGTTCTGGCACAGCCCCAAGATCCCGACGTTCATCGACGTGTTGAGTCCCGAAAGGCCTTTCAACAACTTCTTCAAACACTCGGTGCCTGCGGCAAAGTCACCTGCCGGCTTCGGGAAGCGGATCTCTGTCATTCTCTTCGTGAATGAGCCGCTTGGAATCTTCATGGAGGGGGCGAGTCTCTCAACATTGGCAGCAGAGAAATTTGACCATGTCCTAAGGGCTCAGGAGCAGTTGTAGTAACATAGTACTGCGGACAGTGGAAGGTTGGCCCTATGTTTTGAAGTTGCGCCGTGAGACTGCTTCAACACAGATGCGACTTTGCACGTCCACTGCAGGCAGCTTGCCGCCGTTAGGCTACAGCATGCTGGCAGTGGTTCTGTCAAAATCTTGCTGGGCATGCTCTCTTCCGGCAGACCTGCGAAATCCCAGGTACGAAATGCAAAAATGTCGCACAATCTCGCTCGAGTTCTCACGACACAGCACTCCAATCTCCAAGCAACGTTTCTCCAAATGTCCAAGTGGAAATGTTCCCTTCAGGGCAGCTTCTCGACTTCTAGCAAATGCCCACACACCTGGCACCCCCTCACCCCCGCCTCCAAAGGCATGAGCAGGTGCCGCGAACTCTTCGAGTGAGGCTCGATTGAACTTAATTGTTTGTTTCCGAAAATTAAATAGTAGGATGCTTATTATAAGGACCTCAAAATAAGGTACCCCTAATTTTAACGGAAACTCTAAACCCTAAACCTCGTCTGGCTGTGTCCGAGTTGCGAGAGCATAAACCCTTTATAGAACCTAACCCTTATAGATCCCTTTAAGGAACCCTTAAAGGATCCCTTTAAAGGTACCCCTAATTTTCGGAAACCCCCCATGGGAATTGGCTGAACTCCCGAGCAGCCCTGGGCCTGGCACCTTCCATCAGCTTGTGAGAGCCGAGCGAGAGCAGGCGTTCCTCTGAAGGCGCATATATATATATATATATTTTTTGTGTATGTATACTATATATATATACACTTGTGTATGTCAGAATATATAAGGGCTGTGAGCAATACGAGATGCTCAACCCCGCTGGAGTCAACAGCTACTGAGGAAGCAGCCCGGCATGCGTGACAGCATTCCGCTCGATGTGTGCTGGGACACCTGGGACACATGTGGCTGCGGCAGCCTCGGCCGAAGGCACAAGCCAGTGAGTATCCGTCCATATGAAATCAATTGAAGATGTTGGGACGTGCGGGGCAGCCTTTGTCCATTGTTGTCTTTGTATGTCTCAATCAACGAGAAGGTGGAGTTCCTGTCTGTTGATCAGTTGAGCACAGTGCTTGCATACCTCATGAGTTTATCGCAAGGGGCCGAAGATTGAGCGAGGAGATCGACATTGATGTGACTCGACTTTGGGTGTACGTGGCCCGCAGGTTGTTTGTGCTCAGGAGCGTTTCAGACTTTCTGGTTAGGGTTTAGGGTTTAGGGGATTTAATAAAAAAACACAAAGCTGACAGCGAGTCCAATCCAGATGAAAAATGAGGTGCGGTGGGGACTGACATGCCTTGAAATGGACATCACCTCCGGCCAGAAGGCTTAAGGTACTAAGCCCACGCAGAAACCGCAATGCTACTGAACCAAACCAAGCAGCAACAGCCGATCCAAACGACGACACGAACATACCGCGTTGACAGATTGGCCACAAAGACACTGGTTGCAAGCTGCAACAAGGGAGAGAAAGTGCCATCATGTAGAATGGTGACCAGATGGGATACCACTGAGATGAAAAAACCATCGCCACGAAGAAGTTGAGTGCGAACACTGGGGATATCAACGCGTGCAAAAGTGCAGTCATGATGAGGTAGCCGCATGGCAGTGTCACCCCACGGGCAAACCCTAAGCTGACTGGATGATCATCGGTCACGGCATGCTCAAGCTAATGTAGGAACCTGATTAAGAAACCCAGGGCCTATAACCCCAAAATACTAGGACTCATATAAGGAACCCTAATAAAGGCCCAAGGTTTCTTAATCAGGCTCCTACATTACCAAGCAAGCAACTTGTCCTCGCTGCTGCTCCTGGGGTCCTGCCCAGCAATAGTAAGCAAAAACACCCAGGGTTTTGGGTTTAGGGTTTAGGGGGGCCCACCACGGCCGATCCATGCACACATATACTACTGCACATCGGCACAGGTGAAACCGTTTCTGATAGGCACGGATTTAACAGACCTAAAAGCAAAACTCTAAACCCGAAGCTAGTGGGTTATGGTACTGTAGTTATTGTGTACTTGGGGTCGCCCATCAACAGGTAAATGAATGCTGAACCAATGTGTGTGGCTGCTTTTGCCACAGTTGCTCAGTAACCTCGCTTGACTTTGTCGAGTGCGAGTGACAAAAAAGCCCTCAACCCGTTACCAGACCCTTCTCATCATCAAGGAGCTGAGCCTGAAACAGTTGCTGCCGCTTTTCGACCAGCTTGCGAAGGCAGAGCTCATGCCGTCTAGTACCGTATAGTACGTAGTATTAGTAGTTTGGTATATCAAATCAAATAGTATTATAATAATATCATTATATTGTAGTACGGTATTCGTAGTTTTGTATATCTATCACATATTATCATACTAAACTGTATTTTAGGAGCTGTCACGAGCACAGTCCTAATTGGCGGAAGAGCGGCTTTCCTAGCTTGTTCAACCGCTCTGTGGTGGTTCTGCGACCACTTGTCGAGGCCCAGACGTTCTACAATATCAAGAAGCCTGCCCGGCAACCGGCCAAGACGGCTGATGCGGACAGGAGCTTTCAGTTTAGGGGCTACCGGGACCCTGAAAAGTATGTAGACTAGTAGAGTAATGGCCTCTTACAGATAATGGGCTATGATATTACTTACTTTGGGGGGTTGAGGTCTAGCCTATCGGCTCTTCGCTGATGTGCGTGGGCGCGGGGCTGCCCGGCTCTTGGGACGTCGGATCTGCCAGTCTGCCAGGAGCCACCCACTGGCAAAGGTGACTCCGTGCGATGGGCAGCCGGCTCGTGATGGCGAGGGCCAGAATACCTGCCTGCCAGCGAGGTCGTTCTACTCGGCCATGCCGCGAAGATGCTTTGCTGATGCTAATTCCAGCGAGGGGCAACGGGGCAACGCTCAGAAGTCTCCCTGAACTTCATCGCAGCATGTTGCTTGCTACTTAATGTGCTGCTGCGACCCTGCGGGGGGACCTTGTTGCTGTAAAACCTGCCCGCATGCACCTGCCCTGAGGATGCGATGGTCATGGAGCTAACAACGCTCCCGATGTTCCTGTCGCCAGCTTCCGGCAGCCCCACAAGCCCACGGCGGAGCCTCTGGCTTATCACTCCCTCCCGGCTCCGACGGCTCCGATGACCCAATTGAGCCTCTCGTCAGATCGTCAATTGAAGATACTATAGGGGCCTAAATAAATACCAATACTATTTTGGGGGTTCCTTCTTATAATTATAGTATAATATGCCCCAAAACCCTATTCTAATTACTAAGGCCCCTATAGTAGTTGCGTTCGGAGAGACTGGAGGGCGTTGAGCCATTAAGCTTTGGCTTGAGCTTTGGAGTAATCTCTCAGATCTGGCTGAGGCTTTGGAAAGCCCACTTCAGCCTTCCCGCTGCAGCAAGCACGGGAGGCCACGCAACTAAAAAACGGTCTTGGGTTTAGGGATTAAGGGTTTGATTACTATAGGGGCTTAAATAATTACCTATACTAGTTTGGGGGTTCCCTTCTATGGTTATAAGGTAATATACCCCAAAACCCTATTCTAATTGTTAAGGCCCCTATACAGTGGTTTAGCTGAAGGAACTCGGAAATGTTGTAGAATCGAGGCCTTCGAGATACCAAAGGAGTCGCCGAAGGAGTCTGTAGTCGATAGAAGAGTGCATTGATAGGAGCCTCCTGTCGAAATAGATATATACCTTAAACTACCATAACCTACTTTTTTGTAGGGTCTTAAAAATAAGGATTTCATAGGGAAACTGATATTGGCGAGAAAGAGACCTTGCGGCGTGCCTCCCGTCACCTCCCTAAACCCTAAACCCTGAACTCTTCGCAGGATCCGGAGCTCCTGACGGCCCGGAAGGCATTGACACTTCAGGCCGAAAAGGGTTTAGGGTTTAGGGTTTCGAAGCAAAGCCGGTTTAGTCTAATGTAGGGGCCTTATATAATAATTAGAACAGGGTTTTGGGGGCTCCTTATTATAATGATGGTATGATGGGCCCTAAAACCCTATTCTAATATTAAAGGCCCCTGTAGTACCTGCACCATAAGACTATGTGAAGATGCATTTGGCATCATCCCGTAAACAGCGATGCCACCACGACGTGCTGATGTTGAAGGGGGATAGGCGGATAGTCTGCCGGCCCTGTTCATACACATGGTGTTGAGCAGTTGAAGCCATGCAGACGACTGTTTGCCAGGGTGCGCAGCAGGTCCTAGCCATCTTGCGAGGTCGCAAGCTGCCGCTGGGCTTGTGCTTAGACGTCAGGGCAGCTTGGGGTACAAGCACCACAAGACCAAGACCTCGTCCAACGATCAGGTGCGCACCAAAAATCAGCGGTGCAGCTTCACAGAACACCACCTTATCAGCACTCGAAGCAGATGCGCAATCCAACTCGGGTTTGCTGCAAGAGCAACTGACCTCGCTGCTGTAAGGATCGAGAACCGGGCGTGGAGGAGCCGCGCCATGCTTGAGTAAAGACGTGGGCGAGCTAGCCGCTAGCGGCCGAGAAGTATGCGGCGTACCCTGTTTGCTGGGTACAGTCTTGCGGAGGCATACGTTCCTTGAGACCTCATTTTAAAGTCTTCATGCTACAGTCCTTCTTAGTCTCCTCTGTGCGGAAGGATCCCGGAAGGCTGGTATGCCATCCACTCCGGCTCTCAGCACATCAACGAGGATGCTGTTTGTTGGGTTGAGCTGCGAGAATCGGCCTAAAACCAAAGCCAGACCAGAGCACCAGGAGCGAGTGCTTTGCAACAGAGGCGCTTCTGTCGACTTTTTCCGGAAGTTGCAGAGAGAGAGAGAGAGTGAGTGAGTGAGCGAGTGAGTGATAGTCCAATACACTTCGTTTGCCAACTTCGGGGAAATCCATCCAATCTTCACGCTCCTTCAAAGCCCCATAACAAATGGGGGGCCCATTTGGCCGAGGGGTTTGACCGCCCCTCATGCCCTGCTGAAGAAGTGAGTGAGTGAGCGAGTTAAGTTAAGCATTCTGCATGTTTCCTCCCAGCTGCCAGCATGGTGGAGAGTGCGCAGGGCATGCACGACTCTGCGGGCTAGGGTTGCTCCAAGCGTCAAAAGAAAGGACTTGTCTGCTGAGCCTGCATAGTGGAAGTGTGGGCACCGCAGGAGCGTGCGGCTCGGATCCGGGCTGCGTGGCCGGAGGCTCCGCCAGAGGAGCAGACGGGGGTCGTTCACGTTGTAGCCCCCTTTCTTCCGCACTGGTGTTGTCTAGCCAGGACTCTCTGCCACACGGTGCAATTCTGGGTGACTCTGCTGATCTAAGCTTTCAATCCCCGAGTCAAACACAACAGTTCCGACGAGCTTCACATCGAGTTAGGGCCACATCTGAGGTCCTTATAAGAAGGATCCTACTATTGAGGTACTCTTTTAGGGCCCCCTATTTTCGCAAGCGTCGATATCGGAAAGCAGAGAGAGGAGAAGATTTTGCCCTGGAGGCTTGTTCTATGTGCACAGCCACACCACGCCTCAGGCCGAAGTTCCGGACGCTCAGCTTCCGAGGTTTTAAAGTTCCCGTTCAAGGGTTCCTTCATTTCGACCTGGACTGTGTCAGGGGGCTTAAACCCTAAACCCTATCAACATCACAGTTCCCAGCAATTAACTTCCACAGGTTGAAGTTGTAGTCAACTGTCACCGCGAAGTCACCCTGCATTGCGGGCATGTGTCCTTGCTAGGTAGGAGGGAAAAAACCAAGACCACCCCTGGCAGCCTGAAACGAAGCCACCGACAGCCTTGTGCAGGGCTGCGTGCCCGGCTACGTCTGGGCCCGCGGCCCGCTTCCTGGCCGCACGGGGTAGGTTTCCTCCTCACGAAGCTGAGTTTGCCAGAGAGAGAGAGAGAGAGAGAGAAAGGGGTACTGAAGTAGCTAAAAAACAAAACGGGGGACCGCTTCCACTTCAAGCCTTACTAGTTGCTCCGTTGGTTTAACCTAAGCATGATTTTTCCTTGCACAAGGTCGTGGAAGCCCCCAATATACCGTGACATCACCATGCAAAAGGGAAGCAACGAATGCTACAGTATCCTGCCCTTTATTTCCTACCTTTTTACACTTCGAAGATATCTCATTTAATGCAACCGTTGCGACCCCAAGCCTGACATGCATGGGAGGTACCCCCAAGAACAGATGTATTACTGTAGAGGTTGTCGTCAGCCATCTAAGCTGTCTGCGCAACGCGCGGGAACCGAGCGAACTATGCATAAATTAACATGTACTGACTGATGATTGGTGACCGAAACACTAAAGCTGAATAATCATCTTCCTGCCGTTCCGGTCGAGCACAATCATCATACTTTCACTCCCCTCTAACAGCCCGTAAAAGGCGGGTGGGCCCTAGTGCCCGGGGGGCTTAACTCGCCCCTTAAGCCTGGGAGAAGAGAGAGAGAGAGAGAGAGTCAGGAGAGGGCAGAGACTGTGCAACTTGTGAGTGCCACACTTCCTTGCACCAAGCTGCTCCGCCCGAATCATCTGTAGAAAACGTAGTCCTGGCCAAGGATTTGCCACGTGATCTCCAAGGCGGTGGAGTTGCTGCGGCCGGTGCATTGCCGCGGTGGCAAAGGGCTGTGGGATCTCGAGGCGGGCCTGGAGTGAGATTCGACTCAAGACCAAGTTGTAGTGTTCGGCGATAGAAAATCTGCTGCAGGCAGGGGCAGTAGGCCCCAAGATCTACAGACTCCCAGGCATGGCAAATCCAGCAGATCCAGCAGCAGTTCACCGAGATCAATATTCGGGTGCACGACCTCTCTGAGGCGGTCCTGCATGCCAAAAGGGGTTCAGAAAATTGAGGCATCAGGGATCCCCTGGACAGGTCGTCACCATGAGTAAGCGTCTTGCAATGTGTAGGGTATGCAATGGATTGTTCTCTACAACCTTCAGGCTTCCAACCAGCTATCATTTCTCCATATCCCCCGCACGATATCCGCAGCACAGCCACGACACGACTGAGATGTAGCTGCCGGTTGCGTGGGGCCTCGAAAAGCCCGGAACGTAAAGCCGCCTTGTCGCACAGGTGCTGCCACCAGGATCTTTCTGAGGGCCGGGGTAGAGTAGGAGACTTCACGAAAGTCATAGATTTCTGATGTTCGGCGGCCATCGACCCAGCCTACACTTTGCTGAAAAAAACAGACTGTGATGCGTTGCTTTTTCTGGGCCCGTCGCGGCAACAAACAGGGCCTTGGGATTCACGGTTTCTCCGACTCAACTCAAGCTTGTGAAAAGTTGTTCTTGAGGCCAGTCCGCTGCAGAGCCAGCTTTCGATGCGCTCGGCCCTCAGCGACGCTACTGTCGGGACATTTTGGGGCAAATGCGGCAGTGGATTGTCAAAAGCTGTGCACATGGCACTGGATGCGCTGGCCACGTGCAAGAGGGCGCTGGTGTTGAAATCCTGCAATCTAAATGTGGCTGGGTGGATTCAGGATCGGTACAGACGCCAGATTTTTGATTCTTTCACTGGCCAAGGTTCGATGATGAGATTCCGGTCGACGTCTGCAGCTTATGGGAGAACCGGATAGACACACGAACAGTGCTGAAACTAGCTGCGATCGGACGGATGCCTGTGCCCCAATGCAAGCAGAAACCTAAACCCCAAGGTGAACGTCTGTCTTTGGAGACTAGTTGTCTTCTCTGCTGTGTTCTCGAACCCTTCAAGCGTGCCAGACCAAGCAATGCAAGAGGCCAAACCGCATGACTCCAAACCCCTTTTGAGGAGCCCGAAAAAGCAGCCCTTACAGAACCCTTCAACAAGTGTCACCCAGCTGCATGACAGGAGGGAGCACACCCAGTGCCCAGTCAGTACGAAACTCAGCTTTCGGATGCAGCCTTGTAATTACCTCATGACATGAGCTCTCCTTAGGAACTGTTTCTGATTGCCTGATTGTCACTACAATTTAAACACAGCGGGTCACCGGTCACTGAAAATAATGTGTTTTTTGTGTTGGGCCCCTGGGTCTCATACGAGAAACGTCAAGTAAGGTCACCCAGGAGGCCCAAAAGGCTGCAATTGAGGAATGCACCTTTAAACTCTGTCTCGGTAGTGCAAGGTCTTTCCAGTTTAAGAATAAATACCTCAACAGAAGGCGCTGGGGTGTTTTATCTTAAAGAATCCTGAACCCTAAACCCTAGGGACAAAAAGCCTGAACCCTAAACCCCTGGCAGGATTGTCCGAGTGTGAGCGCCGAAACCCCATAGAGAAGTGTTCGGGAGTTCTACGCGGCCTCAGCTGCCCATGCCTTATTGTGTCTTCCGCCGCTTCAGCTGACATTCGCCGTGGCCAGGTCCCTTCCGGATATTCTTGAGGGTTTAGGGTAGGAGTTAACTTCCGGGCGAAGTCGCAAGCTTGTTGCAAAAAGGGTAGGGTTTATGTCAACGTAGTTTTTCCTCAACTTAGAGTCGCCACCCGAAGTACACAGAGTGATTGTGCTGCCAAAACCCGAAGTTGAGGACTTCTTTGTTC
Source organism: Symbiodinium sp. clade A Y106 (assembly GCA_003297005.1). Classification (NCBI taxonomy): domain Eukaryota; class Dinophyceae; order Suessiales; family Symbiodiniaceae; genus Symbiodinium; species Symbiodinium sp. clade A. The sequence goes on along the minus strand of BGNK01001430.1, from coordinate 92,724 downwards.
CGAGCTTCTTTCCTTACTATAGGGGCCCAAATTAATTACCAATACTATTTTGGTGGCTCTGTCTTATAATTATAGTACAGTGGGCCCCAAGACCCTATTCTAATTACTAAGGCCCTTATATTAAGGATGACAGTCTGTCGTTTTTTTTCGCGTCGGGCTCGGAGCCCTAATTCAGCCGTCTTCAGTCGGAAAGCAAGACAGAGTGAACGAGGCTCCAAACCCTATGGACTAAAGCCATTGCAAACCCGGTAAAGAACAAGCAGGCATGTGTATATATATATATACATATGTATATAGATGTACATGTGTTTTCATTCATTTGTATACTTGGCATTCTTCTAGTTTGCTCTTGGGACTAACTTTTGGGTTTCTCTGTGAAATACAATAAGGAGGCTACAAGTTTAGCTTTTAGGAGGGGCTCAGAAGTCAGCCAAGTATAGGTTGTATGAGATATAACTCTATGAACCCTCCTAAGCCAAGGTCCCCTGGGGGCAGAACGGGCCCTGTCCTCCCGAGCGAGTCGAAGTGGAAATCTGAGGCCTGCTGTCCCTTTTCAGGGACTACCTATCAAGTAGCCTGTGTAGGGTCCCCAAAACACGGCTTGTGTCTCCCTGGATCGACCCGAAACCCTACACGCCGGGAGTAGTATACGGTCCCAAGTTAGGGGATCGATTTCCCTTATGGTAGTATAGGGTCCAGATTAGGGGGTCGATTTCCCTCGAAACCCTTTACCGAGTCTGAGCGCCGAGACCCCTTCAGTTTTGTGTGCCGGGCACAGATCCTAAACCCGAAACAGCAGGCTACAGAACTTGGGAGCTACTTTGAGATAGTAGGTATGCTTCAGGCCTGCTCCTGCTGCCATGCCCCAGCCAAACCTGGCTTTCTTGACATTGCCTCTTAAGAAAGTAGGCTTTTATTGGGCTTGGACTATCACAAAGACAGGGGAGGACGACTTTGCGCTTCTGTCACTAATCTGACGAACTTCGGAGTGTGAACTGGCGGCTGCATTGCACAAGCAAGGCTGGTATGGAATTTCAACATAGTTCAACTTTGTAGACTGTCTGACACTCTGGGGTAGCGCTTCCCGTGTGGTCGGAAACACTGAGACGATGTTTCCAGGTGAAGGTGAGCTCTTCTGACTCTAGACCCGCACGTGGCAGCCTCAGCAAACAGGGGTCTAAATAATTACCAGTAATGGGGGTTCCCTATTATAATTATAGTATAATGGGCCCCAAAGCCCTATGCTAATTATTAAGGCCCCTATTGTACCCGTGAAGCCGGCAGAGTCGGACCCTGAGCACTGTCTCGTTTGTTCAAGCAGTTCCACCATTGTTGATGATATAGATCCTGCATTACCTTAATATAAGGACCCTAAACTATGGGAATTGCGGTATATTCCTTATTAAGGGTAATGCAGGATTTATATCATCAACCATATATCACGTTCCACTGTTCTTCCGGAGGGTAAAGTATACTCAAGGCAGACCCTGGCAGAACACTGAACCTTTGTTCTCATGAGGGTGAAGCTGCAATGCCAAGGTGCCCGTCGCTCCTTCCCATGCTTTTGCGCCAGTGTGCGTACGCGGGAGTGACAGCGGAGAAAGGAGAGCTGCCGCCAGTACTGGAGGGTCGGGTCGAGCTGCAACCTCACGTGGTTTAGGGTTTAGGGCTCGCTTGCTCAAGATCGGAACCCATGGTAGTCTGCAAGCTGGGTTTGCGCTATGCTCTGCTTGGAGTTTCAAAAGGACGAGCCAAGTCGAAGTACTGGTACTGCAAGCAAGAGACGCATCCATCGTCGTGAGACTAGGAACCAGGGACATATTCAGATGTTGTTCGCGACCACCGGACTTTATCCATCCCAGGCGGTTTGAACTGCGGTTTTGTAGAGGCATATCTTGAGTAGTGGTTCTCTGTTTTGAGAGCAGACTATTCCTGCCGCCGCGACATCCAGACCCAAACTTGCAACAGCAACATTTGCATGTGCTAGCTCCAGATGAAGCTGTGGGCAAGAGCTGCAAACAGCCAAGCTCAGCAAAGAGTTCTGCACTCAAACGGTGTTTCAGGCCTGAAAGCTTCTCGCTGCTGAACCCTTATGGCCTATGGGAAATCCTCGGGCATGGACCCGCGGGTGTTTGATGGCGTAGGAGCCGATTGGGAGAAGCTAAATCAGCAAGCAGCCACTTGACAGCAAATGCTTCTGGCTTCTGGACTCGGATTTGAATCTCCTCTTCAGACCCTCAACCTGTCAAGACAAGCCCAAAACCCGAACCTGCTAAGCCACTACTCGGATGAAGAAGCCCATACTCAGCGCACCTTAGACCCTAAACCCCTAAACCCCTAAACCCCTAAGGGCCCCTAAATCCTAAGCCTGAATCCCTGGACTCCTAGACTCCCCATACAGTCATCCGTCAGAAATGGCCGGAGGAACACGAACAAAAGCTAATAAACCCTATCCCCGGGTGATTCCACCTAAACCTTACAAAGCCCCCTATAAGACTTGCTTCTAGAATCTTGGTAAAGCCAAGAGAGAAACCTAAAAACAGCAACCTAGCCCAAGGTGATTCCGGTGATCTCGCGATCCACCTTGGACTGCGAGCGCCCATCGGAGCGCAGAGAGCGGCTCAATCTGGCGGCTGCGAGAAAGGAGGACATCTGCTGCGGAGTCCTGGGGCCCTATAGGGTTCTATAATAGGGGTCCCTTTAAAGGGATCCTTAAAAGGGAGCTATAAATTTAGAGGCCCAACTAAAGTTGCCAATACTATTTCGGCGGGGTCCTTATTATAATTGTAGTATAAGGGGCCCCGAAACCTTATTCTAGTTACTAACGCCCCTATTTTACGGGGTCCTAGGGTCCTAGGGTACTTAATACGATCCTGTTAAAAAAGGTACTATAGGGTCTTTAATAGGGTTCCTTTAGGAGTCCCCGGGCTTCAGGAACTTTAGGGGCTGTAATGGTTCATAGAGCTTTTAGGGTGAACATCTGCTAGGGCTTTTATCGGCGTGTACGGGGTGTTTAGAAACAGTTTACCGGGACCTGGTGGTTTCAGGACGCACCTTATTGTTTCCTCTCCCAAACGCAAAGTTTAGAGACAGCACAGCACTTCAGCATTCCGAAAGTTGCAGAGTGCTGCACTGTCCCTAGATCCCGAGATTATTCCCAGGAACTTCGCCAGCAGCGTGCTGCACAGCAGATCCAGGATGTCCTCGCCGATCGGTTCCACCAAAGGCCAGCTTCGATGTCGAGCAAGCAAATCTGCAATACCAGTAGCAATTTCAGGGACCTTCAGCTGGAAATCCTGCTTACGAATTGATTGACGCTCTTGGGGGAATGACACGATGGACAGCATGTCATCTGGCGCACCCATCATTGAAACTGGCATCCGTAGTGCATACAGGACAAGCTACCATGTGCTTCTGTGAAGCTGGGGTTGCTTGGGTTATAAGTACCTTAATAGGGGTTATAAGAAATTATTCCAACAGTCCAATGCTTCAAAAAGTAATTATAAGTTAATTATAAGTATACAGTTACCATATGTATGGTTGTGCGCTGTGCGTTCTCGGGCCCCTCACGTATTTTAGTTTGCAAGATTCCCCAACCCT